>JAJAGP010000367.1:202500-451790 GCA_025084515.1 Ancistrus triradiatus | reverse complement strand
CAGTTCCTCCCTTGGCACCCTGTCATAAGCTTTCTCCAAATCCACAAAGACACAGTGTAGCTCTTTCTGACCATCTCTATACTTCTCCATCAGCAGTCTCAAAGCAAAAATCGCATCCATGGTGCTCTTCCTTGGCATGAAACCATACAGTTGTTCACACACTGTCACCTCCTGTCTGAGCCTAGCTTCCACAACTCTCTCCCAGATCTTCATTGTGTGGCTCATCAACTTTATGCCCCTGTAAGAGCCACAACTCTGTACATCACCCTTCTGCTTAAAAATCGGTACAAGTAAACTTCTCCTCCATTCCTTCGGCATACTCTCATTCACCAGAATTCCATTGAATAATCTAGTCAAAAACTTGACCTGGCGGCGTGCGCACACGCTGCGGCTTCTCTCTCTCCCGAATAAAAGATGTTTTCATGTTTTTTGTCTTGCGAGTCACAGTTATGTTGGTATGTCTTCGTTTTGTCCACATGTTTTGAACTGCAAGTATAGTCGTGAGTTCATGCTTGATATCGGAAAATCCACTATCTTAGATATAAGCAACGAACTCAAAGTAGAGCTGCGAGACTGCGGCTTGCTCAGGAAGCCGGCATCATCACCGACCCCCACTCCTACATCTCGCCCCCTGGTGGAAGCGCCACAAGCGGCGCGAAAGGAAGCAGAAGCGGGGTAAACATGGAGGTATCCGAGCTAGGCTAGCGGCCAACCCACACAAGCCGACAATTCCATCCATGATTTTGGCTAACGTACGCTCTCTGGACAATAAACTGGACTACATACGCCTGCTACGTTCAACACAGAAGGCCGTGAAAGACTGTTGTGTTTTTGTGTTTACAGAAACATGGCTTAAAGACAACGTTCCAGATCACGCTATCCAGCTCGAGCGGCTAACATGCTACCGAGCGGACAGAGCCCTCATTGAAGGAGGTAAGACCCGCGGTGGCGGGCTCTGTGTTTACATCAATGATGCCTGGTGTCGCGATGCTGCTGTGGTATACAAACACTGCTCACCGCTTGTGGAGTTCATGGTTATTAAGGGCCGACCATTCTATTTACCGAGGAAATTTACAGCTGTCATAATCATCGCTGTTTATATACCTCCGACCTCCAGCACCAAGAATAGAGATGGGGCACTAAATGAACTGTATCTGCACATTAGCGAGCAGCAAACATCCCACCCTGATGCTTTTCTCATCTTGGCTGGTGATTTCAACCATGCAGATCCAAGGAGTGTGTTTCCAAAGATGTTCAAACACATAGACTTTCCAACAAGGGGAAACAATACATTGGACCAAGTCTACTCAAGACCATCGACCTCAAGACCATCACTGTTCGGGCAAACCAGAAGCCATGGCTGACGGAAGAGGTCTACAGGCTCCTGCGAGCCAGGAACAACTCCTTCAAAGCAGGAGATCAGGTGGGCCTGAGGACAGCCAGAAACAACCTGTCCCGTGGCATCAGGGAAGCTAAGAAACAGTACTCCAGTAAGATAGCCCATCGCTTCATCGACAGCAGAGATACTCGGAGTCTGTGGCGGGGAATACAGACCATCACAGACTGCAAACCAGCTCCACAGACCTGTGTCAGCACCACCTCCACGCTGAGCTGAACGTCTTCTTTGCTCGGTTTGAAGCACTCAACAACGTACCTGCACAGAAACTCACTCCTCCTCCCGGCGACCATGTGCTGAAGCTGTCCCCGGACAGTGTGAGGCGATCATTCAGCGGGATAAACGCCCGAAAAGCACCTGGTCCAGATAACATTGCAGGTCGTGTGCTGAGGGACTGTGCAGGGGAACTCACAGCTGTCTTTACGGATATCTTCAACATCTCGCTGAGCCAGGCCATCGTCCCCACCTGCTTCAAAGCTACCACCATCATCCCTGTTCCAAAGAAGGCATCGCCCTCCTGTCTAAATGACTACCGCCCGGTGGCACTCACCCCCATCCTGATGAAGTGCTTCGAACAGCTAGTCATGAAACATATCAAGTCCGTTCTTCCTGCATCTCTGGACCCCTTCCAGTTTGCATATCGGCCAAATCGTTCGACCGATGATGCCATCTCCACTGGCCTCCACACAGCCCTCACACATCTAGACACCAAAGACTCTTATGTTAGAATGCTATTTATTGACTTCCACTCGGCATTCAACACCATCATCCCACAGCAGCTCATTCTCAAACTGGTCAGTCTGGGGCTGAACACCTCATTATGCAACTGGCTGTTAGATTTCCTGACCAGGAGACCACAGGCAGTACTAGTCGGCAGGGACACATCCAGCACCATCACGCTGAACATGGGGGCACCCCACGGATGTGTGCTGAGCCCCCTACTATTCACCCTGCTGACACATGACTGCATACCATCACACAGCACCAACCACTTCTTCAAGTTTGCGGACGACACAACTGTGGTGGGTCTCATCAGCCACAACGATGAGACAGACTACAGGAACGAGGTGAGAAACCTGGCCCTTTGGTGCAAACACAACAATCTCTCTCTGAATGTGGATAAGACAAAAGAGATTGTTGTGGACTCCAGGAAGACACACGCTCAGCATGCTCCTCTCACCATCAACGGTACTGCTGTGGAGAGGGTGAGCAGCACAAAGTTCCTGGGAGTGCATGTCTCAGAGGATCTGTGCTGGAGCACCAACACAGTGGCACTGGCAAAGAAGGCTCACCAGCGCCTCTACTTTCTCCACAAGCTGAGAAGAGCTAGGGCACCAACCCCCATCATGTGCACCTTTGACAGGGGTGCCATCGAGAGCATCTTAACCAGCTGCATCACGGTGTGGTACGGCGCCTGTTCCGCGTCCTGCCGCAAGACCCTCCAGCGCATCGTGAGAGCAGCTGAGAAGATCATCGACACCTCTTTCCCCTCGCTCCATGACCTACACAGTGCCCGTCTCACTCGGAAAGCCCTCTGCATGGCGGCTGATCCTACACACCCACTACACGGCTACTTCAGACTGCTTCCATCAGGGAGGAGACTGCAGAGTCTCCGGGCTAGAACCAGCAGACTGAGGGACAGCTCTGTTCATCAGGCAGTCAGGATTCTCAACTCTCTTCCTGCTCTGCCTCTCCTGCATTTCTTACCCGCTTAAAAAAAAAAGAACAATCTCAATCACACATCCCACATAACACAAAAACTCATACTGAACTCAACACCGGACTCTGCATCACTAAGTACTGCTTACGCTCCCATCAGTTTACAAATCTATGTGCTCATTCTTTGCACAACTGATTTATTTGCACTAGCCTTAACCCACAGCATATGTCACCTTACATCAACATCAGGGACTTCAGATCCAAATGTCATAGATGTTTGTAGTTCTAAAGTTATTTATAGTTATAAAGTATTGTTATTGTTATTTGTTTTTTTATCTAAATGTTTAATGTTTATCGGTACACCATGGGTCTGAGAGTAACGGAATTTCAATACTCTTTATGTCTTGCACATATCGTAGTTTTGACAATAAAGTTAACTTTGACTTTGACTTTGAAAAACACCACTCCCAGCTCTCCTAGACTTTTCCATAAGTCAACCGGTATGTCATCAGCATCAGGTCCCACTGCCTTTCCGTTCTTCATCCTTTTCAATGCTTTCCTCACTTCATCCTTGCTAATCTTTGCTACATTCTGTTCCACAAATTCTACGCCATCCAACCTTCTTTCCCTTTCACTTTCTACATTCATCAAAACTACAAAATACTCCTTCCATCTTTCCCTCACCCTCTCCTCACCTGACAGTACATTTCCATTTCTATCCTTGATCACCCTGACCTGCTGCACATCCTTTCCAGCTCTATCTCTCTATCTCGCCAGCAGATACAACTCCTTCTCTCCTTCCCTACTGTCTAACCTTTCATATAACCCATCGTAGGCCTTCTGCATGGCCTTTGCTACCTCCCTCTTTGCCCTGTGCCGCATCTCCTTGTACTCCTGCCTACTCTCATTAGTCCTGTCCCTGTCCCATTTCTTCTTTGCTGACCTCTTTCTCTGAATAACCTCCTGCACTTCCTCGTTCCACCACCAGGTTTCCTTTTCATCCTTTGCCTGTCCAGAAGACACACCCAGTACCTTTCTACCTGTCTGTCTAATTACTCTTGCGCTACTACCCATCCCCCAATCTGGGAGCTCCTTTCCTATCACCAAAGCCTTTTCTCACCCCCTCTCCTGAACTCCTTACAACATCTTCCTTTCTCATCTTCCACCATTTGGTCCTCTGCTCTGACTTTGTCCTCTTCCTCTTCCTAACCACCAGAGTCATCCTGCACACCACCATCCGATGCTGCCTAGCTACACTCTCCCCTGCCACTACCTTACAATCACCAATCTCTTTTAAGCAACCTCTTCTACATAGGATGTAGTCTACCTGTGTGCTCCTCCTTCCACTCTTATAGGTCACCCTATGCTCCTCCTTCTTTTGGAAATATGTGTTAATCACAGCCATTTCCATCCTCTTTGCAAAATCCACCACCATCTGTCCTTCTAGGTTCCAATCCTTAACACCAAACCTGCCCATCACTTCCTCATCTCCTTTATTACCTTCACCAACATGACCATTGAAATCTGCACTAATCACCAGTCTCTCCTCCCTGGGAATGCTCTCAACCACTTCATCTAACTCCCCCCAGAATCTCTCTTTCTCCTCTAGTTCACAGCCAATTTGTGGTGCATAGCCGCTAACAACATTCACTGTTACACCCTCAATTTCCAGCTTTAAACATATTATCCTATCTGACACCTTTTCACCTCAACAACATTCTTTACATAGTCCTCCTTCAGGACCACACCAACTCTATTTCTCTTCCTATCCACACCATGGTAGAACAGTTTAAACCCTGCACCAATGCATCGAGCCTTGCTACCCTTCCACTTTGTCTCCTGCACACACAAAACATCGACCTTTCTCCTCTGCATCATATCAGCCAGCTCTTTACCTTTCCCAGTCATCGTCCCTACATTTATGGTTGCTACCCTCAGTGCTATATTCTTTCCGCTCCTGATTTCTCTCTGTCTCCTCACACGTTTCCCTCCTCTTCGTCTTCGGCAAACAGTAGTCCAATTTCCGCTGGTGCCCTGTTTGCTACCAGTACCAGTGGCGGTCGTTGTTAACCCGGGCCGTGACCGATCCGGTATGGTGAAATTAAAATTATGAAATTATTATGAACTCGCATACTTTATTTGGCAAATGTTTTACACCGGATGCCCTTCCTGACGCAACCCTCACCATTTATCCGGGCTTGGGACCGGCACTAGAAATACCCTGTCTGAGCAAACTAGCGGCTGGTTTAGAGTTCTCTATTTCAAGTGTTTATATATTTTAATGTTGATGATTATGGCTTACAGCCAATAAAAACCGAAAAAAAATCATTATCTCAGAAAATTAGAATATTACATAAGACCAATTGAAAAAAAAAAAATTTTAATTCAGAAATGTTGACC
The DNA here is from genome assembly GCA_025084515.1 of Ancistrus triradiatus. Classification (NCBI taxonomy): domain Eukaryota; kingdom Metazoa; phylum Chordata; class Actinopteri; order Siluriformes; family Loricariidae; genus Ancistrus; species Ancistrus triradiatus. The sequence continues at coordinate 446,335 of JAJAGP010000367.1, read as the reverse complement.
CACTGAAAAGTATGTACTGTACAGTAAATGCAATCAGTACTTGGTCGGGGCTCCTTTTGCACAAAGTACTGCATTAATGCGGTGTGGCATGGAGGCAGTCAGCCTGTGACACTGCTGAGGTGTTATGGAAGCCCAGGTTGCTTTGATAGAAGCTTTCAGCTTGTCTGCATTGTTGGGTCTGGTGTCTCATCTTCCTCTTGACAATAACCCATAGATTCTCTATGGGGTTTAGGTCAAGCGAGTTTGCTGGCCATCAAGCACAGTGATACTGTGGTTATTAAACCAGGTATTGGCACTTTTGGCAGTGTGGACAGGTGCCAAGTCCTGCTGGAAAATGAAATTTCCATGTCCAAAAAGCTTGTCGGCAGAGGGAAGCATGAAGTGCTCTAAAATTTCCTGGTAGATGGCTGCGCTGACTTTTGTCTTGATATAACACAGTGGACCTACACCAGCAAATGACATGGCTCCCCAAACCATCACTGACTGTGGAAACTTCACACTAGACCTCAAGCAGCTTGGATTGTGTGCCTCTCCACTCTTCCTCCAGACTCTGGGACCTTGATTTCCAAATGAAATGCAAAATTTACTTTCATCTGAAAACCAACACCTTGGAAGACTGAGAAGCAGGCAGTTCTTTTTCTCCTTGGCCCAGGTAAGACGTCTGGGCCTCTTGGTCATGAGTGGCTTGACACAAGGAACACGACAGTTGTAGCCCATGTCCTGGATACGTCTGTGTGTGGTGTCTCTTGAAGAACTGACTCCAGCAGCAGCCCACTCCTTGTGAATCTCCCCCAAATTTTTTAATGGCCCTTTCTTGACAATCCTTTCAAGGCTGCGGTTATCCCGGTTGCTTGCGCACCTTTTTCTACCACACTTTTTCCTTCCACTGAACATTCCATTAATATGCTTGGATACAGCACTCTGTGAACAGCCTTTTTAGCAATGACCTTTTGTGGTATACCCTCCTTGTGGAGTGTGTCAATGACTGCCTTCTAGACGTCTGTCAAGTCAGCAGTCTTCCCCATGATTGTGTAGCCTACTGAACCAGACTAAGGCACCATTTTAAACGCCTAGGAAGCCTTTGCAGGTGTTTTGTGTTTATTATTCTAATTTAACATAATGACTTTTGAGGTTTCATTGGCTGTAAGCCATAATAATCAACATTAAAAGAAATAAACACTTGAAATATATCACTCTGTGTCTAGTGAACCTATATAATATATGCGTTTCACTTTTTGTATTGAATTACTGAAACAAAAACGTTTTGATGATATTCTAATTTATTGAGATGCACCTGTATATGATGCGCGCGAGTAGAAAAACAACACAAGAAACCAAATTATGTGTTACAACTAGACAGTGAGAACACAGTGGGTCTAATCCGCGTATTTAGCCCTGTTACCCCCTTTTTTATCCGGCCTTGGGACTGGCACTGAGTAAAGTGTTTGGGCATTGTACTGAGAAATGATTTAACTCAAAATGGGGTTTTGGATTCGTTTCTCACACGTAATTCCACATGCCTATTTCGCACTCTGCTGGTGAGGAGAGAGAACTTTCCTGATGTGACACAACTTCTTCAGAGCAATTACCAACTGATATAAGGTCAATTTCAAGCAAACGAGGGTAAAAACTCTTGTGAATCAACCCACTGGTCAATAGTCCAGCACCTTAGCCACTTTAGCCACCACTGTTCCATCTGGTCAAGGCACGTTTTAGAAGCGTAGATTCAACAAGGTGCTGGAAACATTCCTTAGAAAGATTTTGTCCATATTGACATTATAGCATCACACAGATTTCGTGTAGATGTAGACACCCAACGTTTTTCCAGTCTTTCTAAACACTAACAAAATTACTGAACACATCAAATTATAGAACTACAACTGTAGCTATATGCTAAGTGGAAGATGTGGTCTTAATATCATGACACGATTGACCGTAAATATATGCACGGTTGTAATCAGAATTAATAATATAAGCCTAAATGTGGAGATTAAATGGTAAATGTACGCGCTTTTTTCATTTTGTTACTTTAATGTTTTTAATTTACGTAAATCTCGTCCTGGCTAAACTGTATCGCTCCTCAACACCAGTCGCAGACATTTTGTTTAAAGGAATCCGAATCTCTACGACGCCCTTTGATCTACATATGCACACTAACACGCAGGGAGAATACTTGTAGATCAGCGTTATCTAAGCCCCGCCCTTTCTCTGTTAGCTCGATGGTTGGCGCCGACGTCGCCATGGCAGCTCACTCGAGCGAGCTTGAATTAGCCAAGAAAAACTTAACCGACGCCATTGGAGATAATATCAAGCAGTGAGTGTTTATAACGTTTTATTCACAAAGTATAACATATTTAAGTTTAAAGATATATATGCAGGCTGCACTGCATTGGGGTTAGTTGTTGAGCTAGGCTAGGTAGCTTACGGTGTTCAAAACGAAACCTCAGTAGCGCGTCTCAAACCGGGTACTAATTGCTAAAAAGTGCGCTTAGGTGTGTGCACTCCTTGTAGTGAAGGTACTTACGAGCTAGTGCGTAGTGTGCGGTTTGAGATGCGGCCCGAGTCTGTCAGGCTGTACTGCAGAGATGGATATCAGATGAGATTTTAATTTTGTTGTGTAATTGTAGCTAAGCCCTAATTTCACCTAGTAGTAACGTTTCCCTATTATTTCAGTTACTGGGCGAATTTGAAGCTCTGGTTCAAGCAGAAAATTAGCAAAGAAGAGTTCGACGTTGAGGCGCGACGCCTGCTGGGACACGATAACAGTGAGTTTAAAACATCACCAGACTTACACACAAGTCCTGAAAGTAGATGAAAAGAACTCAAACACCGCATTCCAGCAATAGAACCTTGTACTGTTTGTGAAACATGGTGGTGGTGGTATCACGGTTTGCTGTTTTGAATTTCACTTGCAGTGTGTTTGTCCTCTTTGGCAGTTCACGTTCACAATGACTTCCTGCTGGCCATTCTCACCCGCTGCCAGATCATCGTATCCGCACCAGGTATGGCTCAGGTGTTACTGAACATATCGGGTGTGAATGCACAACAGCTCAGTGTTAGACAGTAGATTTCGAAAGGTGATGTTTTAAAAAGACCTCAAGCTTCAAATGCTGCCAATATCTAACATCCCACACCAGTATTTTGGGCTGTGATGGATTGACAGTAAGAAATTATTATATGATGCTATTGTTGCTTTGTTTATTTCTTCCCTAAAGATGGACCCGGGTCTCTGCAGTGGACGGGCGGCTCCACCATCAAGCCCGGCAAACCCAGAAACAAGAAGAAGTTCTCCTCAGTGAGGCAGAAGTTTGACGTGAGCGCTCTGGTTCCCTCTCTGGTACAGTCCCTGTGCTCCGGCTGTAGGTCTAACCCCTTTGGGCTTTTGTTCTGTTCCGCCAGCATCGGTTCCAGCCTCAGAACCCGCTGACCGGAGCGCAGGCCTTCAGCCCTCGTGAGCCAGGCCCGGAGGAGGAGGAGATGAGGCTCAGTGCCCACACGCTCTTACTGCCCACACGGGGCCAGCTGGAGGCCCGCATGATGGTGACCGCCTTCGAGCTGGGCCTGGACAACATCGCCGACGAGGCCGTGAACACTGTGGTCTGTGCCCTAGAGGTGTGTGTGTGTGTTTACTTTGTTACTGTTAATAGTTAAAGCTTTGTATTTCTAATATATATTAGATATAGACAGATACAGTGGTACCTCGGTTCTCCTTATTAATTCGTTGGAATCGTGCCGGTGTGAGTAAGGTCTCAGTGTCAGAGCTGATCAGTGGTCGCCTCTGCCGGTCCTGCAGGTGCACCTTAAGGACATCCTCACCGCCGTGGTGTCCCGCAGGAGAGCGTACCGCCTGAGAGACGGACACTTCCGCTACGCCTTCGGCAGCGACGTGGCTCCCCAGCCCTACCTCAAGAACAGCCTGGCTGCCTACCACACGCTTACCGAATGGTGCGACACACACACACACACGCACACACACACACACACAGCAGCGCCACTGACAGTAGGACAGGGACACACCCTTACCAACACCAGTTACAGCCTATACGAATGAGGAACGGCACGTACACGCGTGTAGGCTTGGTGTTTTTGGGGTGTCTCGTGTTCTGCCGGTTGCTAGGTAACCACAGTACTGATGTTCTAATGCGGTTCCTGATCAGTAAGCCGTGAGCTCTGAGTTCTCTCTGTGTGCAGCCCCCCTCCCAGCGCCTCGCTGCCGGCCGGCCCCCCCGCTCAGCTCTGCCCGGACGATGCCGAACAGCAGGCTGCCTTCCTACTGGCCTGTTCTGGCTCCAGCGCCCCCGCCCCTCTGCCCCCCGTCAGCATGTACGACCTGCTGGAGGCGTTACAGGTCAGACAGGAGCGGGACACGCCCGGTTATGCTCTGCTACAGTCGCTGTTAGGGACTGATGGGCTCATTGTGCCGTCCTTTCGCCAGGTGGACCGTGCCGTGATGCCCTCTCACACCCTGTACGCCCTCAACGTGGAGCGCATCATCGCCCGCCTCTGGCACCCCAGCCACGAGGAGCTGGAGCAGGACGGCGTGCACCGCCAGAGGCTGGCTGCTAAGGAGGGGCTGCTCCTCACGTGACCAGGGGCCCGGCGTCCGGAGCGCAGGATGAGTTATGGTTTGGCATGAGCAGGACCTGCAGCTGCAGAGAGCTTCCTGTGTGCTTCTGTAAATGTGTGTTATATGTTCAGATGGCTTTCAGATACAGGACTGAAGCTCAGTGCGAGGGAAAATGATCAGTGGAACGTCCAGGGACTGACAGGTAAAGAGGTAAAGGTCATCTAAAGTAACTAAACTAAGTACCCTAAAAGTAGGAGGCTCTACTCGAGCCCTAAATGTACCCTCATGTAGTCGGGGTCTAAAATTACCTTAATATGTATACACACACACATGCCCAATATCCAGTGGCCTGACTTTCCAACAGAATCCGATAATAAATATAAATACACATTCAGCAGAAACTGTACTTTTGAATTTCAGATTTTCCCGGTCAGTGATGAGCGCTGGGAAATGTAGTGAGGAAAAGCTGTGGTCGCGCAATAATCATTTCATCTTTCACTTTCAGTACATTATTTAATAAATTACAAGAAATATTCAAAATTCTATTAGAACATAAGCCTTCTGTTAATGTTTTTGCCCGACTCTAGTTTAATACGAGTTCTTTAATCATGTTTAAGAGTACATTTCGCTCGATACTCGATTTGGGACGCTGCCGCGCATGTACATTTTGTTTTTCACTTTTTATGCATCATTCAATAAGTTACATGAGATATTAAATACTTTATTATTAAAAAAAGGTTTATGTTATTGTTTTTGCCTGGCTGTAGTTTGAGAAAAGTGCTTTAATCATATTTAGGGGAACGTTACGCTCGACACTCGATTTGGGACGCTGCCTCAAATGTACGTGCAGTTTGTTGACATAAATTACGAGATATTCAAAATTCGATTATGAAATGAGCTTTATATTAATGATTTTACCCGACTGTAGTTTAATATAAGTGCTTTAATCATGTTTAGGGTTACGTTTCGCTCGATACTCGGTTTGGGACGCTGCCGCACATGTAGGGAGTGAGGTAGCTGGGAAATGTGTGGAAAAGCCGTGGTCACGCAATAATCGTTTCATTTTTCACTTTCAATACATTACATGAGATATTTTTATAAAATAAGCCTGTGTTAATGATTTTGCCCGACTGTAGTTTAATATAAGTGCTTTAATCGTGTTTAAACGTACGTTTCACTCAATACTCCGGTTTTCGATTTGGGACGCGGCCGTCCGTCGCCTGTGGAGTCACGTGGCAGGAGTGATGAGCCCTGGGAAATGTAGTGAGGAGAAATCCCGGTCGTTTACAGTATTGAGTGTGTAAGGAACGCTTCGCTATGATATATACATTATAAATGAAAAGCATCAATTTACGATAAAACCAGCTTACGATGGATCTGTCCGGACGTACCCCATCGTAAGTCGGTGAGTACCTCTGTAATGCTTCATACTGCTGACTGTGCTGCAATATGCAGTGCTCTGCAAATTCTTAGTCCATATGTAATTATTTGTAAGTCTCTTTATTATATACAAACAGAAAATGCAGTGTGTGTATATGTACACACTGAAAAAACCCTCAATTTTCAGAACGCTTTTGCTTCTAAAGGCAAAAGTCAGTATTTTGTGTACCCTTCTTGGTTGCTACCCTTCCAAAAAAAGACTGTCAAAGTGACCCTTTTTAGAGCAAAGGTTGTGTATTTTCTGGTTGTATTCTAATAAAGTGACTGGGAAATGATATACGGTCATTATGCCTTGCTGAAAACAGATATTTCTTATTGTCCATTAAACAGCCAGAGACGCACAGGCTTCAGAGAGTGTCTGTTAGCGCTGTATCAGGGGCTTTATGGGTTTGGAATGCAGGCTTCACTGTTCAGCAGTGGGTTTTGAGTTTAATGAATGTCATAGACACTCGTAACATTTCATTACGGCATTTTAAAGCCGGCCTTCAAGTGAAGCCTTAAAGTAGTTGGAGCGAGTGCACCTTTAGTTCTCGACGATATTTATTGAGCCCACAACTGCTGTTTGAAGTAGCTGTTTAATAGATGAAATGATGGAGTCCTCGTGTTTTATTTCAGCTCATTTTCTACATGCAGCATCCATATTTATACAGAAAGGTCACCTGAGTACAAGAAACCGAAAACTTTCACAAAATTGACTATTTCTATATAAACAGCACATCAATCGTCAGTGGTGTATTGGTGAAGGACTCGCGGTTGGGGCCGGTGAACAAACCGGTCCTGTGTAGAGCGCTGTTAGGTCACAGTGAACAGTTCCATCCCATAATCACTCTCACCCAGAGCCACTTACCAAACGGGTGGCACGGATAAAGGCAGGGGTCTGGGCTGCCCTGAGCTGGGACCTGAGTTATATCAGCTGAGAGTCTCTCTGGAGATGTGTAATTAAACCTAACTGCACACGAGGTTATAAAAGGATTATAAAAGGACCGAATGCATTATAAAGGTATAAAGGTCTCTTATAAAGATGGGACTCATTAAAAAGTGATCAGTAGGTCTCTGTTGAACCGGTGTGCGTTCCTAATAACGGAAGAAAACTTTCTTTAGGGTCTAAAAAATATCATGAACGTAACGAAATGTAATCTTTTGACATCGTATATACAGCAGTACCTCGTCACTCGCCATTAATTGGACAGGTCGAGTCCCAAAAACCATGGATGCTGAGAGAATTTTTGTCATAACAGAAAAAAAACAATAATTACATTAAATGCAAGTGGTATCGTTTGCTATAAATACATTAAGTACTGTGGTTTTCCTTTTGGTCGGATGTTAGGACTGACCTTCTTAGGTGACTTATTTTCACTTAGATTATATAAAACAATAATAATAATATACAAAGAGAAAGTGTACTCGGATTTTAAGCTTTTGTTTTGGATGGAAAGGGTGAAACTATTTTTTCTCGAGAGGGCCGAGGTAAGACTGTATATACATATAAACTTATAAACACAGAGCACTTTATTAGGAACTTAAAAAACAACTGTTTATGCTGGTATAGCCCATCCGCCTCAAGGTTTAAGCTTACAAAATCATACAGGCATCTTAGCCTGATTGGAAATCAGGGATCAGACATGGAAATGCTCAGACCTCTAACTGACAGTGACAAGTGATGTGGTCAAAATCACTGTGCTCACATTAATTCCCCCTTGTCTATTCTGGAGCTGTAGCTAATAAAGTGCTGTGTGTGTGTGTGTGTGTGTGTGTGTGTGTGCGCGCGCGTATATAACATTGTGTTTAACTGTAAAAATGCAGCATTATACACCAACACATACATTATCGATTATCAGTTATTGATTATTGATACGTTAGTCACTCATTTAAAAGTCAAATAAACCTCTGGATCCCATGAACCGTTGGAAGACAGCGCTGAAGTCATGTCCTTGTCGAGACGTGTCCCGGTCCAAAACTGGACACGGACCCTGATGTTCCATTTAAAGGTTTGTCGCAGTGTTTCTCATCGAAATGCATAGAGATCCGAAGACTGAGCACTTTATTAGGAACTAAAATTAGAAACTACAAAAAAAACATATTTCTGCTGTTGTAGCCCATTAACCTAAAGGTTCCAAAATCGTACAGGGCGGCTAGGTGAGGTACCGTAGCCTGACTGATATAAACCTCTTATAGAAAACCTCTCAATGATCATGACAAGTGATATGGTCAAAATCACTGTGCTCACAAGTTCTGGATTATTCTGGAGCCGTACCTGCTTAAGTTTATGATTTAACTCCTAATAAATTGCTCGGTCATATAAAACTCTAATAAACCTCTGGATCCCATGAGGCATTAGAAGACAGGGCCGAAGTCCTGTCCCAGTCGATGTGCGTCCAGGTCCGACCCTGATGTTCTGTTCAAGGGTTTGTCGCCGAGTTGCTGAGCTCCGGTAGGTCCTAGTACCGTCGTTGTAGTGGAGCACCATTACTAATAATCCATCAGAAGTCTCGCACCGTGTGCAGCTGCTGACTGAGCTGCTTGCAGCCGCTCTTGACGTGGTCCAGCAGTTCGTGCCGGAGCTGCAGGACCTGGTCCCGGAGGGCCTGTGCGGCGGCCCGAAGCTCCCCGTTCTCCCCGCTCAGCCGGCTCACCCTCTCCTCGAGCCGAGCCAGCCTCTCCAGCTTCCTCTTCCTGCACTTGGAGGCCGCCACGCGGTTCCTCATGCGCTTCCTCTCCGCCTTGATCCTCTCCTGGTCCTCCATGTCTATGGGGGACAGCGGCGGGGTCTCGGGGACCCTCTGCGGCTCCTCCTTGAGCGAGTTTGGGACCATGGCGCAGGCGGACGCATCCGGGTAGCCGTCCCAAACCTGATGCTGAGCGTCCTGGTTGAAGGTGCACGCCGCAGGTGGCACTTCAGTGCCCGGTCCGGGCGTCCTCTGCTGGCAGTGCAGGTCCGCAAGGGTCCGGACGAAGCCGTCGGCGAAGCCCTCCTCCTGGGGAGGAAAGCGTGTGGGGCTGAGGACCGGGGTCAGACCGGGGCACGACTGGAGGATGAGGCGCTCGAGCTCGGGGGAGGACAGCTTCAGGAGATGGAGGTCCGGAGACGTGAGCGCGCCGCGTGCCTGTGGTTTCGGGTCGTGCAGGTTCAGGGTCATGTTGCACCTCAGGGTTCCGTATGCGCCGGCTGCGGGGCCGTCCTGCTGAGAGAGCGTAGCGTCCAAAGCATCATAAAACACACCCTCCATTTCCTCTTCTTTTCAAAAGTTCCTTAAAGCGCAGGTGCTCTGGGTTTGAAGAGCTTTGGAGATCTGCTGCTGCTGCTTAGTTTTTTTAGTTTGAGTTCGTGTAGGGAGTTTCCGTAAAAGTAAAAAATCATACGATGCCCATTTTCCACGTCCAGCGCGAGCGCAAAGTTTTTGGAGCACAACACACTTCTGACTCGGGACCGAAAATAAAGGTGATGTCATGCCAAACGCGTCGGATTGGACCGCAGAGTGTCGGGTCCCTCCCACCGCGGTGCCTGATGGGATTAGGTAATGCTCTTATTCATTGAGAGAGCGGTGCACCTCGGGATTACGTAGCTCTGTTTAGGATACGAGCTGTGAAAACAACGATTTCACTTCGATATCTTAACGTTTTATTCTCTCTTTGTTCTTTACACAGGGCTGGTGTTGGATATCGTTCTGTTCCGTGACATGTCTGCTCTAACGATCATAAACAGCTTACAGGCTCGGTGCTAAACACACTACATACGACGGTATTAGGGTTCTAGTTAATAAATATCCATCACACAGTCAGTCGTAGCTCTAAGATACATGAACCTGCTGATCTGGAAGTTAAGTGGAGTGTGCGCTGTACGTCCTACGCAGTTTTGTCCTCTACGTGATGCACAGGTATCTGCAGTACAAAGATACCCTAAAGCTCGGTTTACGTCCGAATTATGTTATATAAGTCTTAATTATGTTGTTAGGTCTGAATTGTGTGATATTAAGTAAGAATTGTGTGATATTACATCAAAATTGTGTCATAAAATAGAATTATGTGATATTAAGTCAGAATTGTGTGATAGTAAGTTAACATTATGCCAGAATTGTGTGATTTAAAGTCACAATTTGATATATTAAGTCAGAATTGTGATATATTAAGTTCGGATTGCATGATATTAAGTTTGAAGTATGTGATATTAAGTACAAATGGTGTGATATTGCATGAAAATTGTGTGATATAACATCAAAATTGTTATAAATTAGAATTGTGATATACTAAGTCTGAATTGTGATATTACATCAAAATTGCATGACATTAGGTTAGAATTGTGATGTTACATCTGAATAGTGAGGTATTAAGTCCGAATTATGTTATATTAAGTCATAATTATGTGATATGTCAATTATGTAATAAATCATAATTGTGTGATTTTAAGTCCGGATTGTGTGGTGTTATATTAACTCAAAACCATGTGATACATCAGAATTGTGATATATTAAGTCTGAATTGCTTATTATACAGAACTTAAACACCAAATATATCGATTGATAAACTTTAATTTATTTTTAAGCAAAATGTATAAAGCAGGCTGTTACTAAGATCAGCTCTTCTACCAACAGAGGAATATCAGAGTTGAGATCCCGGTGTTAGAACCAAAGTCTAGGATCCTGTTATAATTTACATGTTTTAGCTGAAGCTCTTAATCTGAATGTTCTGAGTCAGAAATGTTAGTTGGAGTTCTAGATCATCAGCAGCTTGGTTGGGTTAATCAGAGCCTGGCTTAACAGATCCATGAATGAAGCTCTGATCAGCCAGGGATGGTGTTTAATGAGAGACGCCGAGTTTAACACCAGCAAACGCCGTGAAGGAAATAAGAAAGAAGGAGCTGCTGGAACCGGTGGAGCTGCTGATGCTGTATAACTCTCCTGGAACATTTCTGCTGATCCATCAAACCAAACCCAGCATTTCTGCTGATGGAACTCAAACTCATCTTCAGTCCAGCTGTGACTCCATTAAGAGTCTAGGACCTTTGGTTTAAAGTACCGACTTTTTTTCATTTCTCTGACCTTTGCAGCTTAAATCCTAATACTGGTTTGTAATTAAGGGTGATGAACCTCGGCTGATTGGAAGGATCAGGCTGCTCATTAAGGGCTTCATCTAACGTATTTCAATCCAAAGTAATGTTTTCAAAGCCAGTAGATTTTATAAACTCTTTTATAAAGTCTTTTTGTGTCCAAATTGTGTGATATTAAGTCGAATTGTGACTGACTCTTTATGTAAAAAGCTTCAAGTTCATTCACAAGACAAAGTAATTCGACTATCCCATACTAATTTATAACTATTTCGTTTTTTTGACTGTAAAAAGAAGGATCGACTTTTCAAAGTAGTCTAGTGTATGGTTAGCATTAGCCTCTGTCTCATGAACACCATTTGCTAACAACTGTTATCGCATTTGCCTGGGTTGGTCCTTCTCGCTCGCCGTAGAGCAAAGTCTATACGAACGGGTAAGAACTTTAGCACATGTAATCGTGTTTTAATAGTGGTAAATACAACTATAATTCGTATTCCTGCACTTTGCATTAATGTTATCTCTTTGGTGATCATTTGTTAGTTAGATAATCCGAGTCTGTGCTTGATTAGGCGGATTGTGCTCTGTTTATAGTAACACCATACTCCGTGCACCGCTCACTACATTATTAAATCCGTAATAAATAGTTCATCAGTCCGGCTTTAATGGGATCTGAATGGAATCCTGCTTCTATAACATAACAGCAGACTTTGATCTAACATAGACCTGTCATTTTAAAGATAAATCACCAAACTCAACTCAGTGATATAACTCGCTTTAATGGGAATGGGCAGCTTTAAACCCTCACATTTACCGTCTAACACCTTATTTTAAGTGATAACATAAACCAGAGCACATATGTAACAGCTTTCCGTGCACTTTTACTGTAAATAGCGCTGTCGCGGGGTAACCATGTCCCGTACACAACACTCCATCTATTTTTTCTGCTTTTCTGGACGAGTTTTCCCCCCTTTTACCTAAATGAACGATAATTACTTATAGTTTGCACTTGAACGTATTAGTTTTTCCGATCTGGACTGAGTTAATAAGAAATGAAACGATAAAAGTAGCTGTGACCTGTGTTAGCACCGTGTCTTACACTATTCTTAGGTCTTCGATCTCTGGAGTAACCGTTACACAGAGCAGTTACCCTGCTGATATAACGATATAATGTAGTTTGAGATGAGTTATTTCAGTGAAAATGTTACGTTAAAAGGTACAATATACTAGATTTTTCTAAAAGTAAAGATACTACAAATCATTGAAAGCAAATTCCTTTTTATAGTACCCAATAATGACCACTAGGTGGCACTACAACCACTACCAATATAAGTTTTAATCCCAGTATTCCTGATCAGGTTTAAAAATAATTAGTTAAAAATAATAATTGTAATAATATCAATAATGATAATACTAATAATAATAAAACTATAAATAAAGCAAGTAATACTTATTTTAATAATAAGAATATTAGTGACCCACAGGTTTTACATTTGGGTACCTGGGTAACTTGTGGTCTGATCTTTTGTTAGCATGACCGTGATGTTTATTCTGAAGTTAAAGTTCTATAAATGTAACTTCTTCACAGTTCTATAAATCTGTTTATGTCTTAACAGTCAGTGAATGAAATGGCGAGCTCTGGATGTGAGGGCGACTGGTACTACGTGGGGGTGGACGTGGGCACCCTGAGCGTGCGGGCGGCTCTGGTTACCCGTGAGGGGCGCGTTGTGAGCACGGCGGAGGAGCCCATACAGATCTGGGAGCCTGAGCTGGATCATTATGAGCAGTCTTCTGCAGATATCTGGAGGAAGTGCTGCAGTGCGGTGAAGGTAGAGCCGCTTACAGACACAGCTCTGTGTGACTGCTATGGCTTCAGCCGACTGACCTCTGTGTGCCCGTGTGTGCCCTTGTGTGTGTGTGTGTGTGTGTGTGTGTGTGTGTGACAGAAAGTGACCGAAGGCATTGTGAAGGAAGACGTGAGGGGCATGGGCTTTGATGCCACCTGCTCTCTGGTGGTGCTGGACCAACACTTTGATCCTGTGGCTGTTAATGCAGATGGTGAGTAAGGGACAGTAATTAATGCTCCGACGGGTCTGTGCTCATTGTTTTATAGCCACAGTATCATAGTAGCGATATTAATATCTATAATAAGGATAATATTAATATTGGCATTAATATTATTGATGTTTGTATTGTTATTGATGGTGATAATATTCTTACTAACAATAACTGTAATATAAATAACAAACATGATAATGACAGTATTAATAATAACAATATTATCAATGTTAATTAATAATAATGACAGCAACAATAATAATAATATTATTATTAGTAACAATAATGATAATTTTAGCAATAATAGTTGTAACAATAATAATTAGATTAGTAATGATGATAATAATAATAATAATAATAATTTGAACAGCAACAATCACAATGCATCTTAAAGTGGAGTCCTAGTGGCAGTAGTGATCAGTCTGTGAGCTGTAGGTGTATCTGCATAAGCCCTTGGCCTGTGGCCGCCGCGGCTGTAGGGGAGCTGCTGCAGGTGTGTCCCGTCCCTGATGCGTCATGAGATCACGGACGTGGTCTGAGGACCACATTACCCACCTGAGTGCTAACACTGCTTTACTCTAAGCTCCTTAAGTTTCTCTGCTGCAGGGGTTAGGGAGAGGAACGTGGTGATGTGGATGGACCACCGGGCCATGGATCAAGCCTCTCGCATCACAGCCACTGGTCACACAGTGCTGAAGGCCGTGGGGGGCGTGATGTCTCCTGAGATGCAGCCCCCAAAGTTACTGTGGCTCAAAGAGGTCAGTCTTACTCTATCTTGATCGTAGGGTTTGGTCCCGTCCTCCTCAGATTCGTAGGTTTTTATGTTTTCCTTTGTCAGAACCTGACGGGAAGCTGCTGGAGGGAGGCAGCGCACTTCTTTGACCTTCCAGACTTTCTGTCTTGGAAAGCGACGGGTTCTTTAGTGAGGTGAGCCCTGATGGAGCTAACCTGGCTCCAACCGCGTAACGTACAGACCTGGTTACGTAGATCATTGCTCTGTGGGGGGCGCTGTGTGTTTTGGAGTCGATCCCATGTATTGTTTTTAATAGAGTTAAGTTTAAAAATAAAAAATCTCCCATAGAAATGCACTGAGGGAATTCAAAGCCTAACCGACAGAATTCAAGCTGTAACTGAAATCGATGATGTCATCACAGTGTGGCCTGTTATTACATCTGCTACACACACACACACACACAGAAGAAATGCACTCACCATTCACACACATACCAAAAAGGCCGAAAGTATTGGGACACACACCCACATTCTTTCTACTTTCCACATTTCAAGCCCTGTTGTCGTTCCTTCAGTAAATGCAGAGCTAGTTTAAATTCATTGGCCCTCACTGTCTGACATGGTATGTAAACAGTAAGCACAGTAAGTCCTCTAGATCTGAACCAGTTCCGTTCCGAGAGTGGGTTCTCATGTCCAAAAGTCCAATGTTTAGCCTTCAGCTTGTGATCCTGAACACCTGATCTCATACATTTTGTTTAGTTTCTGTTATCTCTAGTTGCCACTTTTTTGCCACTGTTTGTGGAGTCCATGTCCAGGTTTTAGTTGTTTTTTCAGTTTTTTACTAAAGCTCTGCTCTGTACCGGCTTCTAATGTTCATCTCCCGCTTTCTGCCCAAACATGTCAGTCGGTAACATGACCACCTAAATAAGCCCGAATGTGACCGAGGCCGAATAAACAGCAACGTTCTGCTCGGCAGAGATGTGAACTACCCTACTGTGCTGACACAATACTTGAAATTCCACCACAGATTTTGTATTTTGCACTTATTTAAGCATCTTTGAAAGTTCGTGAGTCAAAGATTCGTATCTAGGGGACTTACTACTAATGACTAACAGATGTGAACGGATCCTATTCATCTGTTATCAAAAGTCCTTTTTATGTCCTAACACACCTCTCCTGTGCTATGCCGTGCCTCAGATCTTTGTGCACATTGGTGTGTAAGTGGACCTTCTCTCCCCCGGGGGGCTGGGATGATGGTTTCTGGACCAGCATTGGACTCGAGGACTTAACGAAGGACAATCATTCCAAAATAGGTGAGTTATGTTTAACTCAGGAGCTTCTGACGAGGTGGAACCCTCAGGAACCCCGGGGCGAGTTGGTTAGTTACTGATCACAAATGCGTGCCTTTATCCCTGTGGTGCCGAGCAGGAGAGCAGACCTGTTGTCCCGGCAGCCCCGTCGGACGAGGGCTCACCCCGGAGGCGGCTGCAGATCTGGGTCTGAAGCCGGGCACGGCGGTGGGGGCGTCTCTGATCGATGCCCATGCAGGAGGCCTGGGTGAGTGTTATCCTAACTGCATATGCACTGATTAGCCACTGGAGGGCGGCAGAGTCAGGAATCCTGCTGAATAACAGTGACTGTGTTCCGTTTGTTAGGCGTTATCGGGGCGGACGTGGCCGGACATGACCTGCCGTGTGAAGGAAGGCCGATTACGTCCCGCCTCGCTCTTATCTGTGGAACCTCGTCCTGCCACATGGCTGTAAGAGCTCACACGCCAGCGGAAGCCCGGGTCTAGCGGGCATGGGTTCTGTGATGTTACTCACTGTGTGTGTGTTTCAGGTGAGCCAGGAGCCTCTGTTTGTTCCAGGTGTGTGGGGTCCTTACCTGTCTGCTATGGTTCCTGGACTGTGGCTCAACGAAGGAGGCCAGAGCGCCACAGGAAGACTGGTCAGTCCACCACTAGAGGCAGCACTGTTTTATTATTATATGTTTTTGACTCTTGGTCCTCCCAAGGTTTCTTCCTTATAATGTTTAGGGTTTTTCCTTGCCGCTGTCACCCTAGGTTTGTTTTGGTTAGTTTTCTTATGGGAAAAGTGTGATGGCATTTTAGAGTCTCTGATAAAAAAAAAAAATGTTGGATTTCAATAATAAGCATGGATGTGGAGAATAAAGTCCTAATATTTCAAGAATAAAGTCATAATATTTTGTAAATAAAATAGTAATATTTCAAGAATAAATCCATAATATTTAAAGAATAAAGGTGTAATAGTTTATGAATATAGTCGGAATATTTAGAGAATAAAGTCGTCATAATATTTAGAAAATAGTCGTTATACTTTGTGAATAAATTCATAATATTTTGTAAATAAAACAGTAATATTTTGAGAATAAAGTCGTAATATTTTAAGAAAGGTCTGATGTGATATTGCGGTATATCTGTGATGTTCCTCTGAAAATCGTTTAAGCTACAGAGAGTACTCTGATATTAGTAATCACTAACGTGTGTGTGTGTGTGTGTGTGTGTGTGTGTGTGTGAGATCATTTCAGATCGATCACGTGGTGAAGGGACACACAGCCTACACCCAGCTGAAAGAGCGAGCGGAGAAAAGGTGTGTGTTCTGTACCTCTCTCTGAATGAAGAGTTTCTGTTACTAGGTACATTACGCAGACGCAGCATGCGCAGGTGCAGTTAACCGATTAGCATAAATACAGAGCTGAGTTCTTGGGCTGGAACCCAGAGCTGGTATGTGTTTGGTGTCCCCATGTTCCAGTGGGCAGCACGTTTACTCCTTCCTGAACCACCACCTGGAGGAAATGGCTGCACACCTGAAGCACCTGGACCAGCTGACCTCCGGCCTGCACGTGTGGCCCGATTTCCACGGCAACCGGTCGCCTCTCGCCGATCAGAGTCTGAAGGGCATGGTGGGTGTGACACGTCTGGTTTTAACATGCAGTACGATAATGTAGAGGATTATGGATCCCATGGTTCTGAACCAACTCCTCAGCGTCGAGTCTTTGACCAAAGAATCCTATTTATTTCCTGTGTCTGGAGTTTCTGGTGTGTGAGTTTGAATTTAGCCTTTGACATAGGAGTCCTAATTGAGTCTGTGAGTCGAATTTTGTGTCTGTTACCTGTGGCACAGGTGAAACTCGAGTCTCTGTGGTGAGTCTGAGTCGAGTTCGGAGCCTCATGATGACTCTGCTCTGTTAGTGTGAGTTCCAGGGTTGTGTAACTGAGAGTGTAACTAGTGCTGTTTAATTGGATGAAGTGCAGCCCATTTTGAACATAAATCACGTTACATATACAAATAAGATTTGAATATTTTAAGAACCTGTCGCTACTGATGTATTTTATCTGCGATCACATGTATCATGATAAATATTGTGTGTTATGAAAATGTCTTTAATTATCATGATATAATATTTTTACCATATCGCCCAGATCTATTTCATCCCTACTTGTTTAAACCCCATAAACATGTAAATCTGTTACAGTACTGATGCTGAATGGCGTGTGCTTTGTGCGCCTCCCCAGGTGGTTGGGCTCTCCCTATCCCAGACGCTGGATGACCTGGCGCTCCTGTACCTGGCCACTCTGCAGGCTCTGGCCGTGAGTCGCTCCGACCTGCCGTGAGATTGGTTTTGTACGTGCTGCCCCTGCAGCCCGACTTATTTCAGTTTGTTTAATCACAGCTCGGCACCAGACACGTCCTGGATGCCATGAGAGAGGCGGGGCATGACATCACCACGCTGTTCCTGTGTGGGGGGCTCAGTAAGAATCCCCTGTTCGTGCAGACCCACGCCAACGTCACGGGTAATGACCTGAAGCTTCACTCTTCAAAGTATTCAGCCACCATTAAAGCCAGTGTCATTTCCTATTGTAATTGATTATTATAGAACTGTGCTTACCTGTGGGAATAATTCTAAATACGTTCCTGTGAGACGTGCAGGCTTGCCGATCGTCTTGCCGGCGGAGAAAGAGGCTGTGTTGGTCGGTGCTGCTGTTCTGGCTGCTTGTGCCTCACGTGACCACAGCTCCATCCAGGTAGGGTCCTAATCTAAATAACCCCGAGAAATAGCAACCAGTGTGTTTAAGGGAGTTTCACTGAAAAGTACCAGCGTGAGGTTCTGAGTGGATTCATGGTTCTGTTAAAGGGGCAGGTTTTAATAATGCAGTTGTACCACCGGAGACCGACGCTAAGGCTGGAGCACTGAGGGCACAGAATGTATGTTAAAGACACTTTATTCAATCATCAGACGTCTTCAGAGGTTATTGAGTGCATAGATGGAACCCCATCCTTCCTCATTGTACCCTGAACCGGAGGAACAGCCCCTCCCTGATCACTCCGAGGGTACGTTAGAGACGAGCTTCAGAGCTGTTACTCCCATTGGCTTAAGATTGAGTGACAGTAATTAGGAAACACAAGAGTGGGATTTACTCTTATTACAGATCATCAGCAGCACCAAGCCAGAACCTGTCACCAGATACTAATGGCTTTCAGCACTGCTTATGTCTGTGTTACTCAGTAAAACCCATATCGTTCTGCTTCATCTAGACATGAGCTAATAACAGCCAAGAGTCTGTTAATGCTTCATTTAAAAAGAAAAATAAATAAATGACCCTCCAAATTCTAATTCTTGTTTATATGGAGTTTTCTATGTTTTCCCAAAGAAGATGCACCAATCTCAGGGGCAAATATTTTATTATATTCTTTATTTTATTCTCTTTTATTTATGATATATTCTGTTTTATTTATTGTATTTAGTTTCTATAAGCTAGAAGCTTTTGAGTGGTAAGATTTCGGTTTGTTATATGTTGCTTATTTGATAACTTGAGACAGAGTTGTGTAACGTTCTGCAGGACGTTTGTGGTGTTCAGTGTCTGACAGGATATAAATGATATTTAACTCAAGACTAACCTTATGATAGCTCCACATCTAAGAAGGAGTAAAAAGGAACCTTGGGGCTTGTTAGAAATAGTGGTTTAATTAATATGGTGGTTTATATCGTTATGGACTGGTATGGAAAAGTATCGTGATAAGATTTTTTGCCATATCACCCAGCCCTAGATGAAATACTTACCACAGAAACAAACTTCTAAACAACTCCGTGTTACCTTCGATAAAAGAGCAAAGAAGATTAACTAAATCTGTAATCGAAATCCGGTGTGAGATCTAGGTTACACTACCGTGCTGACTTCTGATGTGTAAGCTCTGTCTGGAACCCTCCGTCGCTCTGAGCCACATCAGAAGCTCCACCATTAGCTCAGCGTTTGAGCTTCAGCCGTTTGTGCTGAAGTTTGTCTTTTTGTGCTGATGGAGCTCACGAACAGCAGGCCTGGCCTGATTTCTGCTCTGATATTAACCTCGTTCTCTCTGAATCTGATCTCTGTGTGTGTGTGTGTGTGTGTGTGTGTGTCGCTTCCAGGAAGCCATGAAGACGATGGCTCAGATTGGGTCGGTAGTGCGTCCGGCCCCTGAGCTACAGAGGTGAGCTGAAGCTACCTGAGAACCCAGGACACAATGTACTGTGGATGTTCTTAGTAAAACTGTGATCTGCTTGGCAGCTTTAATGTGAGCTTTCACAGTTTGACCATGAGGCTCACAGTTCCACTATGAATGTTGATGGTAATTTGGCCACTTCATGGTTCTACTGGCAAATTTCACAGTGCATTCTTTCCTGGGAACGTGGGAACACCTGTAAGAGTTATAGAACCATACATTATAGCCCATAGCTGCTGCTCCGAGCTCCAAACACTTGGGTCGGTTCCGCGTTCTCCTGCCTGCTGAGTCACCTGCACTGTGTCCTTCAGCTTTTACAGGAAGAAGCAGGCCGTCTTCCTCCGGCTCTTTGCCCACCAGAGAGAGTACGCAGCGCTGATGGAGGACTAAAGGAGGTCTCTCAGTTATTACATTAGCACTTTTTTATATGTTATATTTATATTATATTTTGTGTATTATACTTTTATTTTATTACGCTATCTATTTTGTCTATTTTTTACATTTTCAATTTTATGTTTTCAGTTTTAGTATATTCTCTTTTCTTTTCTTTTTTTATTTGATTGAATTCTCTAATTTATCTGTATTTTTTCTGTTTATTATATTTCATTATATTCTCTAATTTGTAATTTTATTTATTGTATTGTTTTATTATATTCTCTAGTTATAAGTTTTGTTGTTTTATATTCTGTTCTTTTTTTAAAATTTATTTATATTTTCTATTTTATGTTGTCAGTTTTTGCATATTCTCTTTTGTTTATTTTTATTTTTTTATTTAAATTGAATTCTTTAATTTATCTGTTTAGGTTTTCCATTGTATTATATTCTCTATTATAGAACATTTTATTAAAGATTTTCTATATAATGTTTTCTAATTTATTATTCTTTCGAATGTAACATTTTCTATTTTAATTTATTTTGTTTAATTGTTTTGTTCTTAGCTATTATATTTTCTTTTGTATTGTTGTATTTTTGTATTTTGAATTCTCTAAATTTTCAATTTTAGTATATTCTCTTTTTTATTTTATTGAATTCTCTTATTTTCTTTTTATTCTGTATGGTATTTATATTTTAAAATTAGATTTAAGAATTTTCTATTTGATCTATTTTATATTTTTATTTTATTTCTAGTTTGTTATTCTTTCTAAATTGTTTATTTCTCTCTTATTTCAATCTTTTACTTATATTTTGATATTTTCTAGTTTACTTAATGTATTCTTTATTTTATTCTCTTTTTTGTTTTTTATTATTTTTTATTTAATTATATTCTGTATTACATTTGTCGTCTCTGTTTTATTAATATATTTTATTTTATTGAATACTGTATTTCATCTACTTATTATTTATTTTCTATTTTATTATATTGTATTTATTATATTCTCTATTTTAGTATGTATTTTATATTTTTTATTTTAATTGTTATTTTGTACTTATATATTTATCTCTATTTTATTTATTTATGTTTTATTTTATTGAATACTGTATTTTGTTGTCCATTTATTATATGCTTGTTATTTATATTCTTCCAGCAGGATAGCGCTCCACGTCCCAAAGCCCACCTCAGACTGGTTTGAACATGCCGATGAGTATCACTGTACCCAGACGCCTCCTGTACCCACACAGCCCTGAGTGACTCAGCCAGGCCCCTGCTGCCACTTCCTGTCCCCTCCAGCTCTGCCACAAACTGAAACCCTTAACAGACATGCCCAGTTCCCTCGGCGGGCCCACATAGCAGGGGCGCTGCTGCTTTATCCGGACCCGGGTACCTGCTGCAGAGGAGTGTGTGCTGCGTGAGTGCGGTTGGCCGGCGGGTGACTAATGACGTCTGGTGCTATCTATAAAGCTGCCGCGGGTTCTGTAAGGCACACTAATTACAAACAGCAGAACAAAGACCAGGCAGACACAGTGGTGCTTGAAAGTTTGAGAACCCTTTATGATTTTCTCCATTTCTACATAAATATGGGCGAAGCACATCAGATACAATGTTATACTTGGTCATTTATTTATTGAGGAAAACGATCCAATATTAGAAAAATAGTTGGAAAAGGTTACAAGACCATCTCTAAAGAGTTTGGACCCCTCCAATCCACAGTCACAGATTGTGTACAAATGGAAGAAGCTCGCTGCAGTTAGCCACTGGTCTGCAAAAGGAACGTTGCTGCCCGTATGCGGTTTCTTAAAGGTCACGTTTTTATGGACTGATGAGACCAAAAAGGAGCTGTTTGGTTTTAATCAGAAGCGTCAAGTGTGGAGAAAGGGAAGCGCTTCATTCCTGTGAAACATGACGGTGGTAGTGTGATGGTTCACACCCGCTTTTCCGCTCCTGATCCAGGACGGCTTGAAATCACTGCTGGAACAACAAACTCTGAGTTATAGCAGCATATTCCAAAGAAAGATATCTATCCTTCAACACCGACCCTAAGCACACAAGCCATTGTACCAAAGAGCGGTTTAGGATTTAAGCAAAGTTCTAAATAACTAAAGGGCCAAGTATAATATATTCCTTCAGAGCATGGTTTTATTCCTTACTTTGTTTGACATGACTCTGTTGTCGCTTTCGGCTTTTCTTTTAAACGATAATGACATATTTTTGTACGTTTCTAAAACAGGATTTTCCCCTTTTGATATATAATGGTGAAAATAGGAAGTGACATTTATTTAGGTCATGTTTTGTAGTTAGCAGAAACGTCATAAAGGAAGCAACAACAATACGTGTAAGAGTTTCTTTCCTGTGGTGGCGGTTTGAACCGACCCAGCTTAGCCTGGTTAGTGCAGCTCCATCAAACATAAAGCATCGCAGGAGCTCAAACGAGTCAGTGACTCCCTCAGTGACTCCCTGCTGATTGGGCTGTAGGAATGAAGGGAATAGTCCAGCACTTCTCAAGCTAATCCCAGAGCATAGGGTACTCACTGTCCTGCTGTACCTGAGGAGGGTGTGATGATCTGTGGGCCAGTATCATAGAGAGGAATGAGTATCTGAAAGCATTTTATGGGCACTCAGTATGTGGTACAAGGATGGGGTACTGTTAAGCTTTTAGGAAGAAATAATGTAGCATAAAAACGTTTCCTTTCCTTTTGGATCACAGGTTCATCATTTCAGCAGTAGATCCCTTATGATCACTAGGAACTCCAGAGAAGTTTAGTTTTCCTAGGTCCTTGTGGCAGTAGATTAAACCACGTTAAGCGTTTTAGACTCTCCCACCTCTTGAATAGTACACATCCATACCCAGTACATCCGGCCTGTGGTACCCTTCTTCCTGTTAGCAATGAATAGGCTAACATTCATGAATCACACAGTTGAAATATAAAAAATAATAAAAATATTGTTTATACCTAAACATTTGGCACATGCTTTTTTCACCATTTTGGAATCGAAACTTGGAATCGATAAGAGGAATCTGAATTCAATAAGCAGAATTAGAATCACAATCAGAATCAATAAGCAGAATCGGAATAAGAATCGATCATCAGAATCAGAGTTGATATTCAGAATTGGACTGAGTAAGCACAATCAGAAATGGAATTGATAATCTAGAATTGGAATCCTTAAGCAGAATCGGAATCAGAATCGATAATCAGAATTGATAATCGGAATCGATAAGCAGAAACTGAAACAGAATTGGTAATTGGAATCAGTAAACAGAATCAGAACTGGTGGAAGGCAAACCATACCCAACCCTACATGTCAGATAAATCAGCTTTCAGAGATTTGTCCTTATTAAAGAGAATTTGTAACCAACACAGTTTCTTTACACAAGGACTCTGTGAAACTGAAATGATCCTGAATCACTTTTATCTTTAGAGCAGTTTACATAAAACATTCTTTCATACCTGTCTCATCATAATGCTGGTTTTTGGTGTAGCAGGTTTAAGCTAAAGTTTTAGTCCACCATTAGATTTGTTGTTTTAGCAATGGTGTAATCACCATATATATTTCTCAACCTCTTTATGAAGACAGAAACAGAAAACAGAGGAAATATGAACACAAAATAAAAAACAAAATGGCTTTCATGGGTATAAGTCAGTATTTAGTGTGAGCTCCCTTGGCACTAAGCACATCTTGAACTCTTTTGGGGAGACTGTCCTGAAGTTTTCTAAAGTAAATATCTTTTTTTTTTTTTTTGCTTTTTCTGTTTTTATTCTAAATGTAACGGTGGCCAAAGACTTTTGCCCAGCTCTGTATTTCAATCATTTAATCAATATTTAAATAATGAGTTCAAGACCTGCCTCTAGACAGAGAATAGGTTTAAAAACTTTTCTTTTTAAGCCCTATACTGAAGCGAAGGCTCATGGAAGTGAAACCTTCATCCGGTTTGTTGCGTTTCATAAGTTTCCTCCATCTCCAGTTCTTTGGTTTTGGTGTTTTTGTTTTTAGCTCCAAATCTCGGGGTGTTCATGGTTGGGGTGTGTAGCGCAGATACTTTTTCCCGGAGGGGAGCTCTTTAGTGTAAACGCCATCAGGGAACAGGCTCTTGGCTTCCTCCTCAGAGATGTTCGGTGGGACCATAACTCGATCTCCAGGCTGTTAAAGGACAAATAACAGGTTGTGTAATGACTGACCTCTGAAGTTGTGTTTATCCACCTTTGTGAGGGTATGGATGTGAATGAGGTGAAGCTAAGATGATAAACACTCTTACCTTCCAGTCTACAGGCGTCGCTACCCGCTTATACGCTGTTAACTGCAAGGAATCCACCACGCGTAGGATCTCATCAAAATTTCGCCCGGTTGTGGCAGGGTAGAGCAGCGAGAGCTTTAGCTTCTTGTCAGGACCGATTACAAACACCTAACACGATGAGAGAGAGTAGGGGCTTCATCATACCAATATCGGTACCAGATCCTGCTCCCTGAAATCCCACTACAACAGTTATAAATAAATAGATTTGAATGAGGTAGTACATGTGAGGAACGTGGTACAGAGGCAAAAGCTCATACAATGTGCAAATGACAGACAAATTTCCAACTAAAGGCTTGTTGTTGGACTACAAACCAGAAAGTCAAGTCCCAGAACTGTCAAGCTGCCACTGTTGAGATTTTGAGCAAGGATCCTAACCCACGACTGCTTGGATTGTACGTTCTGGTTCAGTTGAAATGTAAAGCGGTTCTTGGTCTAGGCATATCTCAAAGCGTCTTTACACAGTTCCCACGGACCCTACATGAGCAGCCAGAGGTGACTGACAAAATGGACAATGAGTGTGAATCACTGGTTGCATTTGCAAAAAATTAGTCACCTGTGACTGAAATGTACCTAATAGTATGTGATTCAAGCTGTGATTCAGTATGGCATGGACTGGACACGTTTCTGGATGTAGAAGAAAACCAGTGTTCAGCCACTTGTCAAAGAATTGTGCAGTTCGGACAATTTTCCACGAAAGCAGCTACTTCCTTCACACTACAGCCTTTGGCACAATCAAATGTAATCACCTTTTTGCCAGCTGTGTTGTGACTCATTTTCCTCACATCGAATGAGATATTCACTTTAGTGTACCACCTCTTCTCAATCTACAAATCCCATCAAACACCCCACAGGTATTTATAGCCAATCATCCTTGAACAACCCCAACTGCAGGAAGTGACTCTTTACTCCTGGGAGCTTATAATAGAACATAACCCTCATGGAGCATCCACTCTGCATCAGTGTGATGACGATTTAACACTTAACAGTACCTGGAAGGAGTATAGTTATACTCACACATCTGGCAGTGAGTGGCATACCAGTCTGATCTTTCTCATCAGGGTCCAGCATGCCCAGCTCCACAGCCAACTCCCGCTTCTCATCAGCTATGATGGGGAACGGGAACTTGGAGACGGTCTCATCATTATTGTAGGCCAGAATGTCCTTAAAATAGCAGAAAGTAACATTTTAGTCATGATTAACTTAAAACAGTGAGTTGTGTGCAAGCACCAGTACTGGCAACCAGGTAACTTTTTCAGTGGTCTTGTAAACTAGTCCGCCACCACCGGTTTGGGTCCTGACAGTGCCTTCCAGCCATGCCAGGCATCACAAGCAGGATTAAATTATGATTTGATACAGCACTGCATCAAGAACCGTCCTTCATCAATAGCTGATAGAACCACATGGACAGGGGATTCCTTTATCAAACCTTCATCAAGCTCTACAATACAGAGTTACATTCACAGATACCACTTAAAACGTTACTGTGGTAAATAGAAGCCTTATGTTATAACCATGTCCAGAAGGGGCGTCGGCTTCTCTGGGCTCGGAGGCATCTGTGATGGACCATCATACAGTGGGAACGGGGATGTGCTCAGACCCATCAGTATCACAGATCTTTTTTGGAAGAAATGACTGTTATGAGGAACAAGTCCAAAAGTAAGTGTAAGAAACATTGCGTTTTGTTTTGGTTTTTTAATTTGTATTTTCCATATCGCCCCAACTGTTTCTGATTTGGGTTTGGATTTCATGGTGTATTTTGATTTTGAGATATTTTTTACTCCTTGCGTAGATTTGTTGGGAAAATGTTCTACTTTTCATGTCACTCTGCATTTTGTTGAACTGTGTGGCTGAAACTCCTCATTTTATAATAACATAATGATTCCTTCGTGAAAGCAACATTTCATCTTCCGTGCCTGTATTATAGTTTCCATTCACTTGCTATACTTTTACAACGTGAACTCTACCCATAAACTTCACCATCATGTGTGGTTATATCTCCCAGCATGGAGCCAAATGCAAGAAGTTTTAATGATGTGAAACTGACATAGGTTCTGTAAGCTCACTACTGAGTCCCGGCATTCAGTCGATGAGCATCTAATAGAGTGAAAGGTGAGCAGTGTTTCAGATCCTTATGGTAAATGAGGAAGTGCTGATGAATATCTGGTCTGTATGGTATTGTTGTGTGCTGTGTTCTGTGGGTATTTCTGTGGAACTGTTTGAATAATCAAATTTTATCTTGGTCCATGACTTTATAGTGTGCTGACTGAAGTTATGGCCTGATGTTTTGGTGTCACGTTGCTGCACTCCAATTAATCAGGATTTACCTCTGCTTCTCTAGAACTTGTTGCAGATATTAATACTTAAATACACAACATTTTTAATGTAATATGACCCTTTTTATAACAGAGCATTGTCTGGAAGCAGCTTGATTAATATCTAGATCCACAGGCCTAACTCAGCAAACCTGGGGCAACAGTGGCAAGGAAAAGCCCTAAATGTTATACGGAAGAAACCTTGGGAGGACCAAGACTCAAAAATGGATCAGACACTGGTGTTGGACAAGAGGGCCTGGCTCACAGTCTCCATTCTAGCTCATCCCAAAGGTGTCCGATGGGGTCGCAGTCGGGTTCTTCCACACCAACCAAACTCACAAAACCATGCCTTCATGGACCTTGTATTGTGCACTGGAACAGAAAAGTGCCTTCCCCAAAATGTTCCCACAAATTTGCGTGATTGTTCCAAAATGTGTTGGTATGCAGAAGCATTAAGATTTCAGTTTGCTGGAGCTAAAGGGTCTAGGCCAAGCCCTGAAAGACAGCCCCATAGCATTATCCCTCCTCCACCAGACTTTACAGTTAGGCTGGTAACATTCTCCTGGCATCACCAAACCCAGACTCCAGAACTGGACTGAATGAGTAAGGGGTGTGTCCCAATACTTTTGCCCATACAGTGTATCAGTACATGCCATGTTGACCTACATTACCCCATAAACTCACCTCGAGCCAAGCAGAGTTGATGACTAATCTGAGGAGGTTGGGCGTTTGTGGTTAGACTAAAGGTTGTCACCTAGCTAAAAACAAAACTTCATCATCAGCATGTAATTTGTTGCCCCTTCACACGTTAGACGTTAAGTCATGTCGGAGTCTTCTTTTTTTTGACTATGTGACAACGTTAGATATACACCATACTCCCTTAGCAGTAATTAACCTTCCTTTATTTAAGTACGCAAACTTTGTCTCAGGCCAGTCAACCTCTGTAAATTTGTAAATCTCAAGTTCTGTTCTCGTGTGAATCGAAGTGTTGATGTTGGTGGTGTTTATTCAAACCTTGCTCCAGCCATGATGCTGCTCGAGGCTATCGATGGACAGGGCGATCAGCTTCACGTTACGTTTAGCAAACTCTGGACTCATCATCGCTGCTCGCCCAAGCTCAGTAGTGCAGACGGGAGTGTAGTCCCGGGGGTGAGAGAACAGGATGCCCCAACTATTAACAAATAAATACACAAGCTTAGATACTCTTAGTTTAGTTGGGACAGTATGGAAAATTTTATTTCACTGCAGACAGTATGAACCTGAGATATTTCTTCTTTTTTTTTCTGGTCAACTTAATTTCATTTGTTAATGAAAATCCATTCCTGCATTTCAGGCCTGCAACACATTCCAAAAAAAGTTGGGATGGGGGCAGTTTCTTCCAAAAAAGATCTGTGATACTGATGGGTCTGAGCACAATCCCCGTCCCCACTGTATGATGGTCCATCCCAGATCCTCCGAGCCCAGAGAAGCCGACGCCCCTTCTGGACATGGTTATAACATAAGGCTTCTTTTTAGCACAGTAACGTTTTAAGTGGTATCTGTGAATGTAACTCTGTATTGTAGAGCTTGATAAAGGTTTGATAAAAGTAATCCCTTGCCCATGTGGTTCTATCAGCTATTGATGAATGATGGTTCTTGATGCAGTGCCGTCTGAGGGAGCGGAGATCACCCCTCTTCAGTTTAGGCTTGTGCCCTTACCCTTTACGTAATGAAATTCCTCCAGATTCCTTGAATAGTTTAATGATATTATGCTCTGTAGAGGGAGAAATGTATAAATCCCTTCCAGTCTTTCTTTGAGGAACGTTGTTTTTAAATATTTCAATAATTTTCTTAAACATTTATTGATAAACTGGAGATCCTCCTTTCCAGTGTGATGTTACTGTTCCCCTGATCAGGTTCTTAAAGTTAATTCTCTCCTATATTAGCTGTGGGGTTAGTGCGCACTTCTAGCTACTTTAAATACTCACTCCTGGGCACACAATTAAGTGTTTAATGGTCCTCAGAACAAATCATTGGTCAGAAAATGAGCAAGAACCAAGAAAATGCCCTCCTGTGACCGTTTACACATCACGGGAAAAAACTGGAAACAGAAATCCACTTAGTCTGCTTGTACACAAAATGAAAATGATGAAAACATGTAAAAATTTGATATGAAACTCAAACTAAAACATGTTTTGGCCCAGTCAGAGTCCTGCTAATCCTGTAGAAGGAGATCATTGGAGCGCAGAGATCTACTCATATTTTGGTTACATGCACTAACTTGTGACCTGTTGACTTCAAGTATGCCTTTTCTTTTTGAGTTAAAAAAAATTTAATTCCAAATGTTCAAATAGCTGAGCGTAAAACCTTTGCTCAAAATTTAAGAATCACATCATTACCCATCATTACAATTCTAGAAAGATGTCAATTCTAATATATCTCAGTTATATATGCAGGATAAAATATAAAAACTTGTCTTTGTCATCAGATGCAATTTATGTTTTTTTTTTCAAGAAAAAAAAAATTTATGTCTATGACCCACCAACAGAAAGCCAGAGTTGTGAAGGAACACGAGAAAGTGGTGTAACAATGTTAAACTTGCCGTGGAGTTAAAAACCCCAGAAAAAAAATCCAGTACAGGGCATGTGGAATGGGGAGGCTATAAAGAAAATCTGGTCTCATAGGCCTATATTACCCACAAACCAACTGGGAAACATTTTCAGCTCTTCATCAGCTGTTTGAGGCTGTATGTATAAATGTACTTTATGAGGTAACCCTCCGCTACGCCGGTGGGTGCACAGTAGGCTACACATCGCTTTCTTATTCAGACTAGTCCTTAGACTAGAACTCTAAACTGGACTAACTTCATGACTTCTGCATTAACGCATCATGCTGAACCCCAGAGGCTGATGGTTATCATGTTTAACCTTAACGTGGTTCTAATAAGAAACACGCAGTAATGATGACGTAACGCTTTTCTAACCACACAGGTTTATTTTGTACCGAAGCGCTGCTGGATCGGATCTAAGGAGCTACTCACCAGTCTCCCAGGTAGTCGTGGAGTTTGATTTGGCCGATGGTTGAATCAGCTTCAAAATTAGGAAAGATCTCTCCGAGTAGTGGTGCAGGCATGCTGAGCTGCAGGCTTAGATCTTACACAGATCACCTGCTGCTGCAGCTGCTGGAAACACACTGTGTGTGTGTGTGTGTGTGTGTGTGTGTGCGCGCGCGCGCGTGTGTGTGTCCTCTCCAAGTGCAAATGTCTCCTTTCAAAAACAAGTTGTTTAAGATACGAAGGTCCATTTTTTAACATCTTTACATTTCCAGAAATATCAGAATGTTTCAAACATTCTTTATCCGGTACCTTTCCATAAATGACTGTAGAAGCCACACAAAGGTAGATATATTCTTACATTAGCAGATAGTGTGATTGTTGATCTGCTACAGGATGAGGAGAAGAACTTAGCACGAGGTAGAGGACTTTGTGCAGTGGTGAATAAATATGAATTTGAAATTGAGCATTAAAGATATGCAAGTTTATTTTTCCTAACTGCCCCAGTGCCCGTCACCTGTATTGATTAAAGGTGCAGCAGCTGAATTTGCTAACAGCTATAAATATCTGGGGACAGTTGCTGATGATAAACCTTTAATGTGAATAGGAATATAATTTGTGAAAAAGGGCACCAGAGGAAGCTAAATATACTCAGTGTGGACAGGAAGGTCATGAGATCCTCTTTTATCTGTCATTCAGTGAATCTGCTTGAACTTTTTCTCTGATTGCTTGGTTTGGGAAATTTAAGTTTTCAGAACAAAAAAATTGTCTCAATAACATTATTAAGGTGACAAACAATAATTGGTTTTGTCCAAGCTCCTGTAAATGACATGTTTATCTGTGACATTACTCAGAAAGTGGGATTGATACTGAGTTATTCAGACCATCCACTTAATTTTGAGCTTCAGCTTCATCCTCCTGCAGATGTAGGCTCCCAGTGGTACAAAGTACAGACAGAAGGAAGAGCTCTTTTATACTCAGGGCCACAGGGCTGTTCAATTTGTGATAGGAACTTTTAGCTTTAGTGGGTTTAATATGTGGAGCTCTAGTGTGTGTTATTTGTGATGTTACTGTTGTTGTGTCTTTACCTTTATATTTTAAAACATACCACCACAAAAAAGGCAGTGTCAGCTCACTGGTGTAGAAGAAAAAACTTTTTAAAAAAGGTTTGGGGCATGTGGTAGAAATATGATGACATCATCTTTTAACCTTTAAAAATAATTCATTATTCATTCCTTAGTTTTTCCTACCTGGTGCTCGATTCTATACACCTGTGGTAATGGGACTGGATGAAATGCATGAATTCAATTATTAAGAGGTGTGTCCCAATACTTTTGTCCATATAATGTGCAACTCAAATAGTGATTCATCAGTCCACAGAACTGTGACGAAACTTTCCATTTTCTGCCAGGATTCATTCTGTCCTTGATGTAAACCTGCAGTAGATGACCAGCTGCTTAATGTCCTTCTCCAAAGACTCTTGCTGTACAAGACCAGCTGTGCCTGATATGTTGCTTGTTGTTGATCAGATCTTCCCCCTTGTTTACTTCAGGACTCACAAGCCTGCATATTGCTGATCTGTACCTGTAGACATCTGTCACTCCTGGTTCTGTGTAAGAGCTCGTTTTCAGGCTGGTGATGGATCAGGTGGGGCAGATTACTAACTATTACTTACTAACTAACGACTGATCTGGTAAGAAAGAAAACGAGTCAGGAATATACTTTGGAAGATCTTTTGGGTACCCAGGGGTGTGTTTGTTATTAATTGTAATTAACTCACCTGTTGTTCATCTGTGCCTCCTGAGTCTGTTTTATCCTGTTAGACCTGTTAGTGCAAACATAAGGAAGCATCAGACACAAATATCTACAGTAAGTGATTCCTTCTCGTTCTTCTGTTCTATCCCACAGATACAGATTAGTGCATTAGCTGGTCCACAAGTTTTATTTCCCTTTGTGCATGAAGGTAAATGTAGGCTTATAACTGTAAGCAGTAGGTGGCGCCAAACTCCTACAGCACCGTCCTGCCCGTGTAACATTCATTCATTCATTCATTCATTCTCTTTCTTATCTGCTCAATCCTGGACAGGGTCGCGGGAGAGCCGGTGCCTATCCGGCAGCACAGGGCTCAAGGCAGGAACAACCCTAGACAGAGACAACCCACCGTAGCCGTACAACATCCACAGACTTATATACTGTTATAAGAGGAAGGAAGCCTCACAATTAAAGCAGTTTGTGGTTTTATTTAATCAGTCAACATCAGTTCAATAAAGTAGAAAAATTGCAACAACAATAATATTTAGAAGAAGTTTGAGGGAAAACAATATGCAGTGCTTTTTAAGCACTCTATAAAAAGATCATGTGACTATGGTAATGTCTGGGTAATGTCCATATCAGTCCATATCTGTTTCACAGAATCCATTGCAGTCCTTAAACAGCACTTACTTATAGTTTATGAAGCGTTTGGAACCGAGCAGCGTCCATCAGTCATCACTTCAGAGTCTGGATAGTTATGAAGCACTGGCCTTCCCCAGCTGGAGATCGTAGGTGACCATGTGGAAGCTGTCCCAGGAGTACAGCCTCTGCCTGGCTGTGTTGTAGTCCATCATGCTGCTGTGGAAGGGCACCTCCACCACTTTGCTCTGTCCGCTGTCTGTGTGGAAGGAGAAGCTGATGCTGGTGCTGTTAGAGCTGGAGCTGTAGCGTCCGTGTACAGCCAGCCACATGCCAAAAAAGCGTTAGCCACCATCTTCTTCTGGATGCTGGTCTCCCAGCTCCTGATCATCTTCAGGCTTTCAGGATCCAGCAGTGAGATCATGATGGCACCTCGAGCCTTCTTGGTGCTGTAGATGGACCATAGTTCTTTCTCATCTGCGGCCATGTCGATGTTGGTGTAGCCACCCCAGGAATACAGGTACTGGCTCTGAAAGCTGGCATGTGGGAGCTGCCTTCAGACGGTGATCCTCTCTGCAGTGAGGTCATAATGCAGCAGCAGGGCTGCTCTGGCTCTGATAGTACAGTGAGCCCGGTGCTCTGGACCTCTGGTGCCTCATCGAATGGAAGAAACAGAACCTTCATGGTGCAGCCCGACCAAGCTGTTCCAGGTTTCATAGTGGTGCTGCTGTCGTACGTCTTCACCCACAGCATCTATAAACCACACTGTTTCTCAGCCGTATGTGGAGTCTGGAGACTCAGGGGTCCTTGAACCAGATGCTGTATTTCCCTGTGATGCTGGGAAATGTTTAGTTTTTTAATGTTTTAATACTATTAATTTGTGTGTATTGAGGTATTAGAGTATCATTTTGTGGTGGATTGCTGTGAAGTGTGCTTTAACTGTGATTTTGTCATAATTTGGGGTTACTTTATGTCTATAGTATGAAGCAGGAAGCACTAACTGTTGGGATTGAAAGCGTGGAGAGCACACCAGTGAAGTGCAGAGCTGCTACATGCATCAAAAATAGCCTTTTATAGGAAGAGACTGTGGTGTCCTAGTGGTTAGAAGGTCCAGGGTTCAAATACCACCTCTGCCAAGCTGCCACTGTTGGGTCCTTGAGCAAGGCCCTTAGCCCACTATTGCTTGGACTGTAAGACTGTATCAGCTGTAGGTCACTCTGGATAAGGGCATCTGCTAAATGATAGCAATACAAATGTCAGAGAGAGCATGACTGAGTGTGAGGTTGTGAGAGTTCCAATGGAAGTACGATTGGGTGGTGATGACAGAACCGGGCCGCACAATACTGGTGAGTTCCTGCAGCCTCTGGGTGGTGATTATATTTGCTGAGGAGACATGAATATCACACCCAGCCATCACCATGTCTTGAGATGTCCTAAGACACGTTATGAAGACGTCTTAAGACATCTTGAGGCATATCTTTAAGACATGTCTATAGATACGCTTTTTTAAGACGTCTTGACTATAAGAACGTCTCAAGATGTAGGACACATTTATTTCTATACAAATCAACTTTTATAAATATTTTCTAATATTAACCCTTATTATTAATATACATACAACATTGATCATTTGCAGATAAATAAATTGCTTCTATCTAGTCACCCATTTTTACTTCCGTTTTATGGTAATGTTGTCTATTTAATTATCTTTTTAAAGTCATTATTTGTCATCTTATTCCATTTCTCAGACACCTTACTGACATTCTGTATGCAGACGGCTTACACTGCATTACAGCTACTGTACAGTCTTCAGAGCTAACTTGGAATGTGCTTATAAACACAATGAAAAAATAACTTGTAGGTTCTTGACAAAATCCTCATAATTTGCACTAGTACTTTATATTTTACTGCTATAATAAATTGGCAGTATTAATTAAAATGCACTTACCATGAAACGTAACATTTAAAAAATCAGTGTTTCTGCTACAATATCAAAATTATTGCCGCACTGCTTCAGAACTTCATGAAATGTCTGGAAATCACAAAATATAATGTAACGTAAAGCCCGTGGCAGAGTGGGCTTCATGCCTCCAGCTGAAAAAATCCTACAATAAACACTGAATATTAAGCAAATGGTACTTAATTATATTTCAGTTACAAGTTAACTTATTTAAATTAATTCAGTCAATTTTTCATATACATCAAAATAAGTAAATTGTCATGTTTTATGAAGTAAAGTAGATTTTATTATATTTTTTTGACATGTTTGACATTTTCAGTTACTTAGTTTGTCAAGTTATATTACTAACAATAATTACGTAAATGATGCAATTTTCATTTGATAAATGTTACCAAATAAAATTCTCTATGCATTACATATTTTTTACCACAAATCACACAACTAAAATAAAATTAAACTATTTATTATATAAATATTAGACAACAATCAATCTCACGTCACATCATCTACAAAACAGCAAAATATTTTTCAAATCCATTAAGTCATGATCATACAGTGCATTCGGGAAGTCTTCAGACCCTTTCAATTTTTCATATTTTGTTATGTTGCGCCCTTGTGCTAAAATAAAATAAAAAAAATGAAGGTTTTCCTCATCATTTTGCACCCAATACACCATAATAAGAAAGTGAAAACAGAACTTTATGAATTTTTTAATACAAATTTGTTAAATGTATAAAAGTCAGTTGACAGGACATGAATTATAAAGACACCCTCCTGTCTATATAAGGTCTCACAGCTAACAATGCATATCAGAGCAAAGAAACAGCCGACCCATGAGGAGGAAAGAGCTGCCTGTAGAGCTCAGAGACAGGATTGTGCGGAGCCACAGATCTGGAGAAGAAAACAAAAACATATGCTGTACTGAAAGTTCCCAAGAGGACAGTGGCCTCCATAATTCCTAAATGGAAGAAGTTTGGAAGAACCAGGACTCTTCCTAGAGCTGAGCCGCCCCACCAAACTATAATCGGAGGAGAAGGGCGTTGGTAAGAGAGGTGACTGAGAACCCAATGGTCACTCTGGCTGAGCTCCAAAGAACCTGTGTGCAGATGGGAGAAACTTCCAGAAGGTCCACCATCACTGCAGCACTCCACCAGACTGGGCTTTATGGCAGAGCGACCAGACAGAAGACCGGGCCAAAGGTCCACCTGCCAACAAGACAATGACTCTAAGCACAGAGCCAAGACAACACAGGAGTGTCTTAGACGACTCTGTGGATGTTCTTGAGTGGCCCAGCCAGAGCCCTGACTTGAAGCCAATGGCTGTCCAACCTGACAGAGCTTGTGAGGATCTGCCAAAAATCCCGAAAAAGAATGGCAGAAAATCCCAACATCCAGGTGTCCAAAGCTTGTGGCATCATACCAAAGAAAACTGCTTACCCAAAAAATGCAATATTTTAGTTTTTCCCTTTTCAATAAATTTGCAAAATTTCTATAAATCTGGTTTACTTTGTAATTCTGGGGTATTGGGTGCAGAACGATGGGGAAAATCTTTATTTATTTATTTATTTTTTATTTTAGCTCAAGACCCCAACATAACAAAATGTGAAAAAAGTGAAAGGATCTCAAAACTTTCCGAATGCATTCTATATAATAAAATTTACTTTTCTCACAGTTAATTTATTACATGAAAATATGTGTATACATAAAATTCTTTACATAATAAATGCTAGTTCTCACTGGATCTTAATTTAATTCCAATGTAGACATTATGAGAGTTCATGTAATATACTTTCCTATATTATAATGCTCTCTTACAGAGTGTATTTATCTCAGACTAAGTATGAAGGGAAGCAGAGGGAAGCTGGAACCTTTGCTGGCCCCTTCTTCACAGTGAAAACTATAAACAAACAACACACACACACACACACACACATTACTTCCTGTATATCTTACACATGATTAAAGATGACTATTTAACACTGTAAGGAACAGTTATCCTTCGTATAACAAAAACGTCTCAACACATCTTATCTAAGCCTGTCAGGACGTCTTAAGACACAGTGATAGCTGGGCATGACTTGGGTTTGGATTCTCTGCACATGCAGTTACAGAAAAATAGAGGGTACTAAGATACACTTCAAATTACAGCCCTCACAGCCTATATTACAATCTACTTACAATCTACTTATTTTACTGTCCCAAATTCCCTGACTTGTCCATAATACTATGGTTTGTACATCACACTATTGTTGCTGTTTCCATCTAACAGTTTGTGGAACCAAATCCATTCCATGTTAAAGGGAGTACAGGGATTATTCTGTAAGGAAGGAGATCTAATCAGACTTTTCCGTGTTGACTGAAAGTTGTTGTTATATCTCTCTAAGCTTGAACTGGTCGGTGCATGAACATACAGGTGTGTGTGAGTAGTTGGACTGGTTTTCTGCTTCTGGAGAAACTGAAAGGAATGCAGACGTGTTAAAGATTAGAGTGACGAGTGAGTATTTTCATTTTAGTTCTACACATCCAGCGCTGTTATAAGCTCACAAAGTGCATTCTGTTCTAATCAGAGCTTTAAAACAGAACAAGTAGCTGTGGAACATTCTTCTGTAGAAATGATAAAGTGTCTTTCAGGGATGAAGTTTCTCCGTGTGACTCTGCTGATTCTCTGCAGCTCTATGGAATCCAAATCAGGTAATAATCTCCATGATGTGTCTGTCTGTGCTGTCTGGCTGTACTTTGTACATACGTATGTTTGGTAAGATTCACATTTACAGAGCATGGCTGGATAACCTGAAGGATTTTTTAGTATTTAATTTCTTTAGGTCCTGCATTGTTCTAGTGGAGATAGATTTGATTTTTCTCGTTTCTGATGTACCGTATGATAAATGTAACTTTTCTGTACCTGTTTTAATTGATTGATTTCATTTCTTTTTGTAATTCTCTAAGTAGTTAAACTAAAGCATGTGAGATTAAACACATTACTGAGTCACATAGGGAATTATAGAGTGGAATTTCATACAGGATAAGATTTCCTAAGTTCTATTCCAAAGTTCTATAAGATGCATCTCCATTATACCAGACTTATTTACTACAGCTGTGCTCTCAGAAATTCCTTCAGTGATTAAAAAGGTAGAATAAAAGCTGTAGGACCAGTCAGAAGGAGGGTGAGGGAAAGCTTACAAGGAAACACCAGCTACAAAATGAGCAGAAACCAAAACCACACCCACCCACTGTCAGGCAAAGGGCATGGTCACTGGTACTGGGTTATTGGTCATAGATTTTATTTATTATCAACATCTATGGAATACCAATTTCATTTTCCTCATTGTTCCAGTAGTAACATTTGAGGAGAAAAAGCCCAGGTATGAGGATTCCCTAGTGAGAAAAAGCTACATGTGTAATACACTCACCTGCTCCAGCCCTGCTCCTACCCTCAGCTGGTTCCTGCACTTCTACACTCACTGTACAGGAGCATGATGTCAGACGAGTGCTCTTGGCAGTGAACCCTAAGAAGGCTACCGGCCCAGACAGAGTACCTGGCAAGGTGCTTAAAGCATGTGCTCATCAGCTTGCTTGCACCTTCACTCTCCCTGGCTCAGGCAGTCATCCCACCCTGTCTAAAATCAGCCACAATCACTCCAGTGCCGAAAAAGACTTCCATTAACAGTCTAAACGATTATCGCCCTATGGCCCTCACTCCAGTAATCATGAAGTGCTTCGAGAGGCTGGTTCTCCAACACATCAAGGACTATCTCCCTCCAGACTTCGATCCCCATCAGTTCGCATATCGCACAAACAGATCCACAGAGGACGCCATCGCCGTAACTCTCCACACTGTGCTGAGCCACCTGGAGCAGCAGCAGAGTTACGTCCGAATGCTCTTCGTGGATTACAGCTCAGCTTTTAACACAATTATTCCGGACATTCTTATCACCAAACTGGTCTCCCTCGGCCTTCCACCTCTCACATGTGCCTGGATCAAGGACTTCCTAACCAACCGCCCCCAGACTGTGAGACTTGGCCCTCACCTCTCCTGCTGTACTGTCTCTACACCCATGACTGCAGTCCGGCCCACAACAACAACCTTGTCATCAAGTATGCTGACGACACCACAGTGGTCGGGCTCATCTCAAAGGGTGACGAGGCAGCCTACAGACAGGAGATCCTGATGCTCGAACCCTGGTGTTCTGAGAATAACCTGGCCCTGAGCACCAGGAAAACAAAGGAAATCATTGTCGACTTCAGGAAGCACAGCACAGACCTAGCCCCTGTGTGCATCAACAGTGTGTGTGTGTAGAGGGTCCACACCTTCCGGTTTCTTGGCATCCTGTTCTCTTCTGCTATCTCCTGGACAGAGAACACTACAACGGTCATCAAGAAGACTCAACAGCGGCTACACTTCCTGAGAGTCCTTAGAAAATACAACTTAGACTCCAACCTGCTGCTGACCTTCTACCGCTCGTCCATCGAGAGCCTGCTGACATACTGTATTACAGCATGGTATGGCAGCTGCACGGTGAAAGATAGGAAGAGGCTTCAGAGAGTGGTCAGCACAGGAGATCATCGGCCGCCCTCTCCCCTCCCTGATGGACATTTACACCTCACGCTGCATCAGCAAAGCACATATCATCATCAAGGACTACTCCCACCCTGGCTTCGGTCTGTTTGATTTGTTGCCCTCAGGGAAGCGCTACAGGTGCATCAGAACAAGAACCAACAGACTCAAGAACAGTTTTTTCCCGAAAGCCATAACCACCCTAAGTTCATACATGCACTGATCTATAGTCCAATCTCCACACATCATCACCCCCCGGTCTTCTCTACATCTACTGTGCCATAATCTCCATCCATTACTAACAACTTGTTACATTCCACTATTATGCAACATTTGTATAATGTGGAACAACATTTCACTACATTACCTACATCCACTATGTGCAATATTGGATTATGTGCAATTAGCAACTGTATTTTAACAGTATCTATTTACAAAGCAGATTCCAAAAAAGTTGGGACACTAAACAAATTGTGAATAAAAACTGAATGCAATGATGAGGAGATGGCAAATGTCAATATTTTATTCGTAATAGAACATAGATGACAGATCAAAAGTTTAATCTGAGTAAATGTAACATTTTAAAGGAAAAATATGTTGATTCAAAATTTCACAGTGTCAACAAATCCCAAAAAAGTTGGGACAAGTAGCAATAAGTGGCTGGAAAAAGGAAATTGAGCATATACCGAACAGCTGGAAGACCAATTAACACTAACTAGGTCAATTGACAACATGATTGGTATAAAAAGAGCTTCTCAGAGTGTCATGTCCTCTCAGAAGCCAAGATGGTAAGAGGATCACCAATCCCACCATTGTTGCCCAAAAAAGATAAAATAGCAAAGACTTAAGTTATCATCATCAACCGTGCATAACATCATCAAAAGATTCAGAGAATCTGGAACAATCGCTGTGCGTAAGGGTCAAGGCCGTAAAACTCTACTGGATGCTCGTGATCTCCGGGCCCTTAAACGTCACTGCACCTCAAACAGGAATGCCACTGTCAAGGAAATAACAGAATGGGCTCAGGAATACTTCCAGAAAGCATTGTCAGTGAACACAATCCACCGTGCCATCCGCCGTTGCCAGCTGAAACTCTACAGTGCAAAGAGGAAGCCATTCCTAAGCAAGCTCCACAAGCTCAGACGTTTGCACTGGGCCAGGGGTCATTTAAAATGGAGTGTGGCAAAATGGAAGACTGTTCTGTGGTCAGATGAGTCAGATTTGAAG
Organism: Ancistrus triradiatus; assembly: GCA_025084515.1. NCBI lineage: Eukaryota > Metazoa > Chordata > Actinopteri > Siluriformes > Loricariidae > Ancistrus > Ancistrus triradiatus. Next base: position 406,851 of record JAJAGP010000367.1, on the reverse strand, counting down.
TTCTTTATGGAACACTGGGACGCCATGTCATCCGGACCAGAGAGGACAAGGATAACCCAAGTTGTTATCAAGGCTCCGTTCAGAAGCCTGCATCACTGATGGTATGGGGTTGCAGGAGTGCTTGTGGCATGGGCAGCTTGCATGTCTGGAAAGGCACCATTAATGCAGAGAACTACGTTCAGGTTCTAGAACAACATATGCTCCCATCTAGACGTCATCTCTTTCAGGGAAGACCCTGCATTTTTCAACAAGATAATGCCAGACCACATTCTGCAGCAATCACAACATCATGGCTACGTAGGAGAAGGATCTGGGTACTGCAATGGCCAGCCTGCAGTCCAGATCTTTCACCTATAGAGAACATTTGGCTCATCATAAAGAGGAAGGTGCGACAAAGAAGGCCCAAGACGATTGAACAGTTAGAGGCCTGTATTAGACATGAATGGGAGAGCATTCCTATTCCTTAACTTGAGAAACTGGTCTCCTCTGTCCCCAGACGTCTGTTGAGTGTTGTAAGAAGAAGGGGGGATGCCACACAGTGGTAAAAATGGCCTTGTCCCAACTTTTTTGGGATTTGTTGATACCATGAAATTTTGAAACAACATAATTTTCTTTTAAAATGATACATTCTCTCAGTTTAAACTTTTGATCTTTGATTTGTGTTCTATTCTGAATAAAATATTAGATGTTGGCACCTCCACATCATTGCATTCAGTTTTTATTCACAATTTGTTTAGTGTCCCAACTTTTTTGGAATCCGGTTTGTATTTATTACCTGACTTATGCACCGTTTTGCACATTTCTTTGTGTCATATCTTTTTGTGTGTTGCACTGGACAGAAGTGGCTTTAATCTCATTCTACATAAGTATAGTGACAGTAAAGACATTCTATTCTATTCTATTCTAAAATACTGTTTGTTCATTTGTTTCTTACCCACAATGCAGAGCGTTTTACAGTGATTGGTCCAGATGCTCCTCTTGTTTCTGTAGTCGGTGAAGACTTGGTTCTGCCCTGTTTTATCCAACCCAACACCAGTGCTGTGGACCTGACAGTCCAGTGGATCAGAGTAGATTTGAGGGACAAATTAGTTCATCTCTATGAGGATCATGAAGACAGAAATGAAAACCAGAACCAGCTCTACAGAGGAAGAACATCACTGTTTAAAGAGGAGCTACAGAAAGGAAACACTTCCCTCAGACTCTCAGTTCTCCGACGCCATGATGAAGGAGATTACAAGTGTCTGGTTGATGATGGACTCTGGGTTGATGACATCACTGTTCATGTCACCGTTGAAGGTAATCAGAACTCACCAAAATTAATTTCCTTACATTTTCCTACCACAGTGTTCAGTGTGTGTTACAGCTACTTAATAATTATTATACCACAGTTAGTTCTGACCCCACAATCTGACTGGCTGAGAGACAATTGTCCCGTGACTTTACTGACAATAACGGCACTCTGACCGGAGCTCTATAAGTATTACTCCGTGGCGTACACACGTAACCTAGCAACGATGCTGCCGAGTGAAAATTAGTTATAAAATCTATATAGCTATAATTAGTTTATCTATTGGTTTTGAAAACGATATAAATTTGGGAGATGAAGCTATTAATGACCAACCTGAGCTGAAGGTTTATCACCTTTAGGATTTGGAAGCTCTGGAAAAGCCAAACGAAGTCAGTCCTTTAAATCAAAGGTCCAAGCAACAAGACTGAAGATCAGTTTTAGTCACATCACCAAAAATGACCTGAATCCACTTCATCCCTCACAAAGACGTCATTTGCTGGAGTTAAACTCGCCGTCTTTCATTAAACACCATCAGCGGTTTAGGAGAAGCTCCCTCACAGGAGCTTCAATCCTCTGACAGGTTTGTTATCTGTAAGTCCAGCTCTAACCCAGAGAAGCTGCTGATGCTCTGTAGCTCTGTCCTTACATTTCTGACTGATCAGATTCACATTAAGAGCTTCATCATACAGATTTATAATCACTAATCAAACTGGATCCTAGACTTTGGTTCTAACACCAGGATCTCACTCCCATTTGCTTCAGTCGGTAGAATAGTGGATCTTAGTAACAGCCTGCCTTATAAACCCCACCCATTTTATTTGTTCAATGTAAATAAACTGTCTTTGTAATCGATTAAAACTGACCAATCAATATGTTTGTGTTTATAGTCTGTATAACAGACAGTTATTGGTCATTCTGTTCCTCGATTTTAATGACTGAAGGCTGATAAACAAATCGATTTTTCTGTCTTCTTTATCTTAAAATCTAACAATAAATGGTGATAATCGCAGTAACGCACTCTAGCTCGGGTTATAACACGAGATATTGGCACGGGTGGGATGTGGTCATAGGCACGAGGCTGTAGGCACTCCCTCTTGTGTATTATTGCTTAAATAATCACATTGTTGATTTAAAATGATCTGTAACTTACTATAATTGTACTTGGGTTCATTTCTAGATAAAGTCCTTCATGGTAGGAAGATTGTTCTCAGCATTTCAGCTTTAGCCTTGATCGTTGCTGTTGGACTGATAATAACTGGGGATTCTCATCATAAGAAAGGTAATAGTTCAGTTACTTTATCTAACAATGTGACATTATTATTATATTCTATTTAAATTCTAGTCAGTACCAGAATCCCCTGCAGTCAGTAGTAGTTAGTAGTTGGTGTTTGTTGTTGTTCTGGTTGGTGACTCTGATTCCTTTTGATGAACTAAATCTGTTTCCATAAAGAGGACATTTTGAATGATGGAGTTAATGAAGAATGGGAGATGATCTCAGCCCCTCCCTCTGCACGTCTCTCCATCAGTATAGAAAACAGGAATTCATCTAAGAGTTTGTTTAAACTAAGACACAGAGCTAAACTACAGCTATGAAACATCATTTATAAAAGACTGTATCTGTGTAATACTTACAGTTCATCTTTAAAGCTGCTCTGAGTTTAGTTTGGATCAGAGAATGGCTCACAGGAACTGATTTTATATAGATTGTGGCACCTCTATAACCCACACCTCCAATCTCACCTCATGTTTTTGAACACCTGACCCTCAGAGAAGTCGTTAGCTCAGTGGGTCACATACATTTATCAGTCCTGGACTTTTAAACTTATAAACGTAATGAATGAACTGATCACTGATCCGCTGAGCTGAGATGAAGCATTTCCTGGATCTAATCAACCAGCTGAGATTCCAACTCAAATCCTGCTGTTTGACTTCATTTGATGCTTTGGCTCTCTGCTAGAAATTCACACTGACCAGGTGCAGAATTTAGAATAAACTCTTTCTAATTCTCAAATGACCAAGCCTAGCATTTTAATCAAACCCTCTAGCAGATGACGAAGTGTTATTCTGAGCAGGATCAGTGGCTACAGGCTTCAGCAAATAAACTGATCCTGGTTCAGCACATTAGCTTCTGGCTTTCAGACAGCAAAAGTGACCCAGGAAGCCGAGAAACACCAGACTTGGTCCAAGAGCTCCAGCCTCACCTCCTCAGTGTGGATGTTTTTTATAGATCATTAATTTACTCTGATCAGGAGAATCAGCTCTCATGGACTAAATGGACTGACTTGGAATTCTTGTTCTTACTGATTTATTTTATCTCTTTTGATGGGACTTAAAAATAAAAACTAAAATATCTCATGAAAATCACCGTTAGTCCACAGTTTAAATATTATATCAATATGAACTCATTGTTTTTTATTCATACTGAACTTTGATGAAATGATAAAATATGAATCCTTTTCAGAGTATTTCAGCACAAAGAAGAAATATGCAGGTAAGGATTAATTTTTAGATTTACATTTTTATACAGTGCAGCTTAGTGTGTGTGTGTGTGTGTGTGTGTGTGTGTGTGTGTGTGTGTGTGTGTGTGTGTGTGTGCGTGTGTGTGTGTGTGCGCGTGTGTGTGAGTGAGAGTGTGTGTGAGTGAGAGTGTGTGTGCGCGTGAGTGAGTGAAAGAGTGTGTGTGTGAGAGTGTGTGCATATTCAGAGAGCTGCACAGTTTTGATTACACACACTCAGCCACCCTGCAAACATGGAAGATGTACATTGTATCTCTTTCTCACACACACACACACACACACACACACACACACACACACACACACACACACACACACCCACACACACACACCCACACACACACCCACACACACACATTAAAAGCATCACATTGTGTGTCTGGCAGTGGATGTGACTCTGGATCCTGATACAGCTCATCCTTACCTCATCCTGTCTGATGATGGAAAACAAGTGAGATGTGGAGACAGACCACAGGATCTCCCTGTTACAGGAAAAAGGTTTAATCCAAGTCTTGCTGTCCTGGGTAAGCAGGGTTTCTCCTCAGGGAGATGTTACTATGAGGTTCAGGTCAGGGGGAAAACTAGGTGGATATTAGGAGTGGCCAGAGAGTCCATTAACAGGAAGGGGGGCATTACAGGACGTCCTCAGGATGGATTCTGGACTGTGGCTCTGAGGAATGGGAATGAGTACTGGGCTCCTGCTGACCCCCCCGTTCCTCTCAGGCTGAAGCAGAAGGTGGAGAAGGTGGGAGTGTTGGTGGATTATGAGGAGGGTTTGGTCTCCTTTTATGATGTGGAGATCAGATCTCAGATCTACTCTTACACTGGTCAGTCTTTCACTGAGGAACTCTATCCGTACTTTAGTCCAGGTAATAATGCTGGAGGTACAAACTCAGAGCCACTGATCATCTTACCTGTTAATCCTAGAGGAGAAACACCTGCTTAGATCTTCATCATCATCATCATCATCATCATCAGGCACTAGTTAGCTTCAGTGTTAACACTTAGCATCTTGTTAGCACTTAGCTCCTTCTTCACACTTATTCTTTTGTTAGCCTTTAGCCTCATCTGTGCACTTAGCTCTTAGCTTGTGTTAATATTAGCCCTGCGCTAGCACTTAGCTCACTATTAGCTTTTTACTTATTGCTAACATTCCATTTTCTTTAGTTAGTTGTTAGCCACTTGTTAGCTTTTAGCTCATGTTAGCATGTAGCAATTTAAGTTAGCTCCATTATAACACTTAGCCTCTTGTTAGTCAATGTAGAGCTTAGCTTTTTTTAGCCTTTAGCTTCTGTAAACCTTTAGCCGACTGTTAGCACGTTGCTCCTCATTAGCCTCTTGTGAACGCCATTAGCTTTTTTCAGCACTTAACACTTAGCTCCCTGATAGACCTTATTCTCTTTTAGCCTCTTGCTAGCTCCTCTAACATCTAAGTACTTACACATTTGCTATTTTTTAGCTCTTAGCCATTAATCTATTGTTTTCTTAATTTTATTGTTTTCTTAGCCTCTTGCTAGCACTGAGACTTTTGTTAGTTTACTCATGTTAGCACTTAGCACTTTTCTAGCATTAACTCCCTATTAGCTCTTAGCCTCTTTTGTTAGACATTTGTTAGCATTTAGCCTGTTTTAATACTTTCATAGCACACATCTCTCTGTTAGCACTTAGCTTATCGTTAATGTGTTGTTTGTTTTTGTCAGTCCCTTAGTTACTTGTTAGCACTTAGCTTCCTGTTAGGCTTTCAGTTCCTGTTAGCCCTTAACTTCCTAACACTTATATCATTGTTAGCCTTTTGTTAGCATTTAGCTCAGTGAAAAGAGTTACACTCAGGTATTCACTTAGCCATTGTTAGCTTGTGTTAGTACTTTCCATATTGCTAGCACCTAGAATCAAAACTGCATTTTGCCAGCACTTAGCCTTTTGATAGCTCTAACTTAGCATTTAGCATTTCTCTAGCTCCCTATTACCTTAGCCTTTTGTTAGCTTTTAGCATTTGTTAGTACTTAGGATTTTACTAGCACTTAGCTTCTTATTAGCTCTTGGTCTCTTGCTAGCAGCGAGCCTTTTGTTAATTAATTAGCTTTTCAGTTCTTAGCTTCTTGTTAGCACTTAGCTCCCTGTTAAACATTATGCTCTTGTTAGCCCTTAGTCTCTATTTTAGCCCCTTGCATTTAACTTCTTATTATCACTTAGTTTTGGCTAACCTATTGTTAGCCTAGCACTTAGCTCCTTATTAGTTCATAGCCTCTTGTTAGCACTTAGCGTTAAGCCCATTGTTATGGATTAGCGCCATGCTAGCACTCAGCACTTTCTTAGCCTAAACTCCTGTTAGCACATTTGTAATGCTTAGCTACCTATTAGCCATTAGCAGCTTGTTGGTTCTTAGCCTTTTGCTAATGCATAATTAGCATCTTTATTGAGATTCCCAAGTGCTAATGACCAAATCCTTGGGGCTGATTGTTGCTGAGAGTTTGAGCAGAAAAACCAATCCATCTCTGGGTGTAATGAGGAGGGCTGGTCATGTGATCAGTACTAATGGATCCCTTCCTCTTTATTATGATCTCATGGATCTTTATCTGTCAGATGGGAATGGAGTTTAGCTGAGGACTTTCTCTACGACTCTCCACTAAATTCTGCTCCTTCAGAAACGTTTGGTTTTGTTAGAATCCCAACCTGCTCAGATTTACACACGGCCTCTGCTCCTTTATTCAGGAAGCTTCAGATTCTTCCTCTTTATGATGCTCATCTTCCTCTGATGTGGGTTTGTATTTATAAGGTATTATTCAAATGAAGGGAATATTCCAGAGCAGCTCAGGAATTATTCTACAGCTAATCCAGAGGTTCCTTCAAACTCAGCTCATCAGCAGAGGCCCATTTTCAGTCAGATTTAGGGGAACTCAGATATGGAATGGGTTTTCCTGTTTGGTTACAAATGTTCTGCTATAAAACAGTACAAAAGATGTTTTAAAGATCATTTAACAGCCATATTGTAAATATTTTTTATTGTTGTTTGTGTGTCTGTATGATTTGTTACACGTTTATAAATAAATATGTTGATATTATTTAGCTGGTTTGTTGGTTTGATTTTGAGTTTCTATAATATTGGGAAATGTTAGACTTATTTATCTGGAGGCTTTATTTATCATATGTAGGTTTTTCTCTCCCTGCACTCTATATTATATATTTTTGTTTCTAGTGAGTATTTTAAACTGTGCAACAACTTGTTAGCCATTAGCACTCTGTTAGCACTTAGCTCCTTGTTAGCTTGAGTATAATACAGGTTAGACTCATCCTTTATTTTATCTTTTAATTCCAAACATGACTTTATATCACATGTATCAGTGGATTGTTTCCATAAACCAGTGATGTCATCAATGTTCTATGGGTTTAAATGCTCTATAGTCCCTTTTGTAAATAGGCTGTTTGTGATTACTGACTATAATGATGAGTTAGATTTATGCTCCCTTATTATCTCCATCATTAACAATAGAGCAGGAATTAAACATTGGGATGCTTATTAAAGAGTCTGGATTGGTAGGTTTCCTTCGGTTCTATCTTCCTTAGTTTCTGTATTTTGTGAGGAACCTTCCAGCTTCATTTGTTCCCCAACCAGTCCAGACTTCAGAGAACCACACAGATTTGAGCTGCACCCCATACAACATGCTGCTATGCTAACGGATATGAGATTAGCTTTACTCTAACTGATAGGGTACAAATGTACCATCCTACTTAGTGCAGTAGTGGTGGTGTAAGATGCAGCCACTGCTGGGGTTCTCCAGTGGTGTTACAGTTACACTATGATATGCTACTGATATTAGCAGCTACCTTTAGCATGAACATAGTGTTATGTAAGGTTAATAAGTATGTTCTGTATGGTAATAAGATAAAAGTCAAATGATTGGTTAATAAAATAAATAAATATCACAGTAACCATTAAGCTCAGTAACCATTTTCCCCTGGTGAGGATCAGGAGGTGGAATTTATTTAATATGATTATGGAACCACAGTGATCTCTAACCTGCCTACTGGGAAGAGATGAGCAGCTCTAGAGTTCAGACTGGATCCAGAAGTCATGAGCTGCTGCATCAGAGTCTGATCCCTGTAAGAGAGAAATGCAGACGATGTAGATGTGGATCTTCTGAAAGACCTCCAGCATTTCACACCTTACTGACCTGGATGGAGGTGCAGTGGGAAGCAGGGGCGTGGCTAAGGGTGTGTGTTCAGGTGTGGGCGGGGCTACATCATAAGTCATGTCCTTTATGGGCAGGAAGCAGCAGCGCGGTAACCCAACACCTATAGAGGAAATGACATCACTCTGATAGAGAAGGAAAAGAGCATCAGAACAACAAGGACAGAAAGCAGGAGGAATGTAAACAGAGATATAAATCCTTACCAGGGACAGAAGCCTTACCACATTACCTAGAGGCTCATAAATGTAACAGCCCTATAGATACTGATCGCTCTGGCACACCCCCTTGTGGAGAGGAAGGTCATGGCAGCCTTGTTTTCCTGGGAGAAAGCTGTAAACTTACTGTCATGTCATTTTACTTAGAAAAACTGTGAAACAATTATGGTAAAATTATGGTGATCACTTTTTCCAAGTGGAGGCAGAGGAGTGGAGCTGTAAGCCTTCTCAGTGTTGGTATAGAGGTGGTCTAATGCATTTCCCCCTCTTGTTGGGCAGCAAATGGAGCCTGTGGCAGACTGTTCTGAGATCAGAATGAGTTGGAATCAAAGCAAAAAGGCTCCAACAAAATGTACGAGTCAGCTGTTATTATTATTATTATTATTATTATTATTATTATTATTATTATTATTATTATTATTGTGGCCAGGCCTGAGTATTACACTGGATATGTTATTGTATTTATTTTTGCCTTATGTATTAAAGTGATTCAGATTTCTTTTACAGATGTTTCATCTTACTCTGCCATGTCCAATTCCCAGCTGTTAGGCATCTCTGCTCACATCCTGTGTCACATGACAGCTGCCAGCCATTGCTGGTTCCTTCAAGCCAAGTGAAGCCAGCTGACCACTTTCGTCCAGTTCCTGTTCCTGCTAAATCTGAACATGATCTGGAGTATAATGTATTCGGGGGAAAGCCTCCTGTAATAGAAAATGTGAAATTACTGTGTGTGGCATCCTTGGCAGGTATCAATCTGTTAAGGATGTTTTCCCTATACCAGTTGTTTCTCCCATGTCCTGGTCACTCAGGGATGGTACCAGATGTCATTTCCCTCCTAGACATCACAGGGCTGCACAATTCTACAATTCCCTCTCCACCCTCACCCCCCTTGTTTAGGATACATTATCTGTACTTATCACTCTTTTTAACCAATCATAAACCGTAGCAGGGGACGACTCCCTCTTAGAACCATGTATAACTATGGTCTGTTGATAAACTTTAGATGAGTAACGATACAACCCTGGTCTTGTGTCTGTCCTCTCATCTCGCTGGCCAGCTTGTGTGTGTGTGTGTGTGTGTATGCGCTTGGAAGTGAGCGGTGTGTGTGTGTGTGTGTGTGTGTGTGTGTGTGTGTGTGTGTGTGTATGCGCTTGGAAGTGAGCGGTATGTGTGGCATGTGAAACTGCAGATAAGGGAGAGAAGGACAACAGTGTAGAAATAACAAATGGAAGTAAAAACCACAAGCAGAGAGGGATAAAAGGGTTATATAACCATAGGTGCATCAGAGACTAGGTAGCAATAACCCTGTTCTATGAACCAAGTACAGTAATGGCTTCCTTGTGCAGAAAAAGGCTTCTTTCTGAAGACCAGCTAGTTTGAATTTGGGGTACCGTGCCTCTGGGGCATTAAAAAGGGTACATAATTTAGACCTTGATCACCGGGTTACTTGCTTAATGTGGTAGAACTGAATTAAGGGTGTTAATCACCGTCCGTGGGAAGGATTAAATACAGTAGGGTTAACACATGCTCAGTTGCTAGCAGGTAGGCCTTAGAAAGGGTGCGCTGAGACATATAGGGGCGTTAGCTGAAGGAAAATGCATAACTAATGAGTGTTTTTGTGCTGATTATTCCTCTGAGGATTGGAAACCTCTGTCTGATAACCATAAGGTGCCAATATCCTCTACAAATATTTGGGGTTTGGTCAGTTGAAGGCTGAAGAAGCATAATTTAAATCTGTATTGATATTTTTTCACTTTCATTGTTTAATGGTGTAAAACAAACAAAACCTAAGTTTTAAAAAAATATCATGCTAGTATATATGACTATGTATATAAGATAATAATAAATTAATATTATAGTAAACAGTGCAAAACTGTCCTATTTTATCCATCTTTTGCTGAGATAAGAGATTTTCTATAGAGACATACTGTTAGTTAGTGCTGTTTCTCACACAGTGCTGCCAATTTGTTGTTGTATTAAGATCTGTTTATAAAAAGGGTGAGTGGTGACAAGTCTAGTAACTTTGTGTTGGTAAGAAATACATAAAATAAACAACATATCAATAAAGTTTCAGCCACCATTGTGCCTCTGTTGTTTTTCCCATGAGGCTTTCTTCTCGAACAGAGCATGTGCTATAAACCTTGATTACTTTATTGGAGGAGTATTTTATGTTGGATATCTTTACTGTAATCAGACTATGTGGTTTGTGTGTTTTGTCCACCAGTGTGGAACAGTCTGAGGTTTCTGTGAGAGAGACACACTCTTCCTCAGGTCTCCGCTTCACAGGCTGTACAGACGATAAACTGCACATGTGCAGACAGTGCAGCCAAAGACCAATCACTGATCTGTTCTTTGGTCCTCCCATATGATGAGCTGGTGGACATCTCAGAGCTAATTGGGACTGGGTTGTGCATTGTGCTGTGAACATGTATAGTAATGGTTACCTTTATGTCAGAGATTACTAAGGCCTTCTTATGAAGAACACTCTGGTCTGATACGTTTACACTATAGTTGCTGTAGTTGTGATCTATGTTAGTTACATGTTAATAGACTCAGTTTGAGGTAACATTAGTTTAGGCATGGCTTCATGGGTCTGGAAATAGATTTTTTTAAAGGACAGAAGAAATAAGAAATTACTGCTGGAACATATGATTATAGTTTTTATGAGACCATGCTAAGGTTACATTTGTTCCTCTGTTACAGGTTCATTTAAACTTTGCTCTAGACTGAATGACTGAATATTAATGATTTAATGAATTAATGATTTATTTATATCTAGGAGATCCAGGGAAGCATGGACTGCTGTTGATGACGCTGATGGTAAGTGTGATTGTAACAGGTGTGATGGTACAGACTACAGATAATATAGATTAGAAACGGGGACCCCAGGGTAGGATGTTATCGTTTGTACTCACCCACAGGCTGAAGCTCAGCCAAAGAAGAAGAAAACAAACTGAGGGTTATAAGTCGTTTTAACTAATTTGCCTTAATCATTATCAGTGATTATAAAATCATTTAATGGAACTGAATAAACATTTCTGTGGACACTGGAGCCACACATTCATAATGTAGAGCAACATTTTATATCGGACCTGTTTCTAACTTATAGGAGGGACTGATCATTCCAACCTCTGCCAGAAGGCTCCCTGTCTGCCAGTACGTTCTACTGACTCAAGAAGTTATTTCTTAATGACTTTCTTTTGTATATTTACCGTTCAAATCTGTTGGGTCGTGACTTGGTGTTTCGTTCAATAGCAATGGGCATTGCATGAAGACACAGGCTGTGTTTGGGCAAAGACAGTGTATATAAAGCACTGGTATCTATACTGCTCAGTGATGGTATCACCTCTGTCTCTTCCATCCCTTAAGTGTTGTATCTGAGGATTGGCCAGTAAAGAGGCTGGTTAGCCAATGACGGGTCAGATCCCACTATAAAATCGGGACAACCTAAGGCAGGCACAGCCGTGGAACTGGCCACAGCATAACGTGGAACCAATGCTGAACGTCACTGGAGGGAGATGGAGACAGAGACAGAGAGAGAGATGATCTTTACAAAAGCCTCATTACGGAGCAGTACTGAACACCGTAGGATCAAACAAACCTTTGGAGGGACATCGGCTCACGATCCATACAGACTAAGGCTTACTAAACTTTTGTATGGCTGATGTGAGAACATCTATTAGACCTTTTCTAGACTGAAATCACATAAAACAGTGAAAAAGACAGTGTACAAATGTACTAAAATATCTTTTAGCAAGTGTAAAAAGTTAATAAATAAATCATTTTAAAATAAGACAAACTTTTCCTTGTGCCAACTGCAAAAGAAATGAGTACTAGGTTGGGCGTGATTTATATTCAGAGTGAAACAAAAAATTGTGTAAATATCTGAACACTGACTGGAAATTACAGGCACCATACCACCCAACAAACCTGGGTATAGCTGAGAGTGGGAAAAAGACACAAGAATGGCTTATGGAGGCCACGATGGAGACCAATCTGTCACAGTTCTTCCTACTAATGGTACTGCTTGTGCTAAGAATGGCTACAAACCAAACCACCAAACTTTCACCCTTTGAGGTGTCATGTGGATGATGTTTCCCACCCTGTGTGTAAGCTAATCTTGGTGTTTATTACACAGGAGATCTGGATGCTGTCGTCGGCGACTACAGTGCAGCACTAACTGATAACTTAAACAGAATAGGTGGTAATGTTTCTGCTTCTCTTACTTCCACCAGATAAGCCACCTCACCAGTTCATTACAGGTGACTGCGTTCTGTCACCGAGTCCTGGCCGTGTTGGTGATGACAGGTTTGGACCAACAAACACACTGATCGGTGTGACGAGAACAGCCGTTCTGTAAAACTCTCAGCCACATTGGATTCACGTCAGCCGACTCAAGGGAGTGCCAGGCGACTCTACCATCAACCAGCCCCTAGGGGGCCCAACAGGGGACGTCGACTCAGAGCTACTGGCTTACTGACGTGGCAGAATAGACTGATATTGGATGGGATGCTAGCAGAGCAGTGAGTTGTGTGTGTGAGACTTGGTGATCAGTGCTGTAGGTAATAATAACAATGCTGCAGGTGGTACCATTACTAGAACAAACTGACGGGCAGAAGGAGCTGAGAAACCAGGAAGAGATGGTAACTGGGAGAAGGGGAATTTGTTAATGAGCTTATTTGGGCTAAAGCCTGGCTAATAACCATAGGTGTAGGTCTGTTAGCTAATGTCTTATGTTTAGCCTTAATCTGATGCTGCGTAATCACTTTACAGGTTTACAGTAAAAAACGTTACAGGTTCATGGACCACTGACATTTGTTGGTTGAAGGTGGAGGTTATCAGGGTGTTAGACCAAGCAGTGGATGTGCTATGGCAGGATACTCCTAAATAGATGGACAGCTTGTGGGATGGCTTACTGAATGACAAATGCCCATGAGGTTCAGCTTTAGGGCTGTGTAAGTCCGCGGGTATCCAGGCAACCCATGGGTTTATTGATTTATTGGTATTAACACACTATTGATATTTGAGGAGCATCCTCAAGTTTTCGCGGCTTGTTTTCTGATTTGTTGTTTTCAGTCTCCCACAGATGGTGGAAGACCTGCAGGAGTCGCCGCTCTCCACATCGTGGGGACTTCACACCGCAGTTGGTTAATGTTTTTTTTTTTTTTGAGGCATTGCTCGATTATATTAATTAATTTGAAATGGTTTGTGTTATCAATGAATGATAAAAAGCAGGGATTGTAATAGAAAATGTGAAATTACTGTGTGTGGCATCCTTGGCAGGTATCAATCTGTTTAGGATGTTTTCCCTATACCAGTTGTTTTTCCCGTGTCCTGGTCACTCAGGGATGGTACCAGATGTCATTTCCCTCCTAGACATCACAGGGCTGCACAATTCTACAATTCCCTCTCCACCCTCACCCCCCTTGTTTAGGATACATTATCTGTACTTATCACTCTTTTTAACCAATCATAAACCGTAGCAGGGGACGACTCCCTCTTAGAACCATGTATAACTATGGTCTGTTGTTAGATGAGTAACGATACAACCCTGGTCTTGTGTCTGTCCTCTCATCTCGCTGGCCAGCTTGTTTCCAGTCTGCAGTAAGTGAGGTATATGTGCCGCTTTTCTACCACACTCCTCAGATGCTCTCTTTCACTTTCACCTTAAACAGAAAACAAAGAAAAAACCTTAATAAGGCACAACTAAGATTTATTGTGTGTGCATTGTTACTATCCTAAGTGAATAAGGAAGTGGGATTTCTTACGTGTCGAAGTATCCAATCAGCTTTCTAGCCTCACTGGGCCTTAGAATGGCCATCAGGTCAGATTCCTGCAGACACTGCAGATCATCCACTGTTCCCACCCCAAGTGACTTCATGGGGCTGTGAGTAACCTTTGTTTGTCTTCATGCAGGTTTGGTAAGACAGAGCTTATCAAAGTTCCAGCTCCACTCTCCATAACTAGTCAGAACACACTAAAGCAATTTAATTAACTTTCACCAGTAAATAGTGAATATAAAGAATAAATATCATCAAATGGATCCTAACCATTCTGACTCCCACAATGTTATTATACATATAAAATTATAACTGTAATTTAGTCAGCATCAATTCTACTGTGTCTAAGGGAAATCACTCATGTTCCACCCACACAATAGGCAGGTAATGGATAGCAGTCCAACAACCCACCTGCCTGTACACACAGCAGAGGCATCACTGATTCTGCTTCCAAACGCTCATGTAGTCCAGACTCTGCTAAATAGGAAGCATCGTACGATATCACAAGAACATAAACAAGCTTGGCCTCCTTAGTCAACATAAGCTCTATTTGTCCAAATGCTGTAGGCTCTCCATGATTAAGACATAAAAACAAACCCTTCTTGTAGAGAGTGCCTCTCAAGTTTCCTTCTGTAGAAACAACAGAAAGAAAAAACTGGAGAAAAGAAAGTGCTGAGGCTGAGATATGCCTGAAGAAGCTGATGGAAACTAGCAAGACTTGGACAGACATTTCAGGTATGCAATGAGGCAAAGATATTTTGGGAGCACAAACTAGCTCCACAAGTTCTTACAACTGAATAATAAGTTGCCCAACCTCCTCCTCTCTATTAGCCACTTGTTCCCCAGTTAGTACAGGGAGAAGTCTCAATAGAGACCAGTTTCCAGCTGCCTGGCCACCCAGTTTAGTCCCTTTCTCACTCACATCTGATGGTGGAGAATTTGCATCAGATCCCTGGTAGTGGAACTGGTGTGTTCTTCTGTTAAGCTGTGAATAGGTGAAGAATTTCTCCCCCTTTATCAAGTTTCTTAGCTACAATGCCGTATCATATGACACTATCCCATCAAAAAGATCATGACCTGTGTATGGTGGGAGTCCTGGCTGACAGACCTGAAAGTGCCAGAGAGAACTGAAAACAGAATCAAACTTCACACCATTCACGTCACTTCCTTCATTTTCCTGCAGATGACTGGTAACTCTGAACTGTTCTCAAAGGTGCACCTCTGCTCCAATCATCTCTCTCCTGCTTTGATATAACACAATACCTACAGCTGGAGGCAGAGGCACTGAAATTCCCTGCAAAGCTCCTACACAATGAGATCCCAAGTTATCACCAGCAATGCAAAAGACTGTTGCTTTTAGAACCTGTCCAGACACCACTAAACCATTTACTGCTAGATCTCTGATATCAATAAGCATATCTGTGAAAGCTTTCTCTTGTCCAAAGTACCTGATGTCCCTCTCATAGCACAGCAGCAGTAACTGAAGATTGTCAAAACCAGACCGATGAAATGGATCAAAGTTACCAAGTGTAAAGTAGACACCCAGTATTTTGTGTTTTCTTTTGGCTGAACCTTTACATAGGAATCAGTCAGTATAAAGTTTAAGAAAGTGGATAAAATACCAGCCTCTATGCGGTGAAGGAAAGTGAACGTTCTGGAAGCTTCTGGCGGGTAAATGGTTCCTGCTTCACCAAGCTCAATGTTCAGGGGTAATGTCATGTGAAAGTCATGTTTGATGTCAGAATGTATTTCACTATTAAAAATGGAAAAAGCAGAAGAAACAGAGCAATTTAGTGACAAACGTGACACAAACCCAGAGAGCACAGGTTTTCGGCACAGCGGCTACGTGATGCTTAAATACATCGGAAATCAGAATCAGAATCAGGTTTATTGCCAAGTAAGTTTTCACAAACAAGGAATCTGTTTAGGTGTATTGGTGCATGACAAAAAAGGAATGCGATAGAAGAAATGACAAATTATATTAAACTAAGTTATATTAAATATGCCCATTAGGACACGCCTAATGTAAACAAGGTGCAGGCATTCACAGTTTGAGATTATGCATTATTATAGCATACCATATGGAGTGGTACGCTATTATGCATATGTGCAAATAGGTTACTAAAATTAAAATTGAGGCTGTCCGTGGGAAATCCAGGCGTTGTTGATGAGGCCGACTGCAGTTGGGAAGAAACTGTTTTTATTTCTGGTCAGAGTAGACCTTAGCCTCTTGCCTGAAGGAAGCAGGCTGAATAGATTATGTCCAGGATGAGAGGGATCAGCCATGATTTTTCCTGCCCGTCTCAGTGTCCGGGAGTCATGTAGGTCCTGGAGAGATGGCAGGTTGCAGCCAATCACCTTCTCTGCTAAGCGAATGATGCACTGAATTTTGTCCTTGTCCTTGACAGTGGCAGCAGAATACCAGATTGTGATGGAGGATGTCAGAATGGACTCGATGATGGCAGTGTAAAAGCGTACCATCAATGCCTTTGGCAGATTGAATTTCTTCAGCTGCCGCAGGAAGTACATCCTCTGATGTGCCTTCTTGGTCAGGCAGCTGATATTCTGTTCCCACTTAGGTCCTGTGTGATGATGGTGCCCAGAAACCGGAAAGACATCAATATAACATAAAGTGGCTATTTCAGAGAGACACGTCACAGCCGAAGCATCCAGGGACTCCATGTCGGTTTGTGCTGGGACTTAGTTTGGTAAAGTTACAATGGAAGGTGCTTTATATTCTCACTACAGAAATTACTGAAAGAAAGGTGAATGTTCATGTTCTTGAAGTTAAATTAAAGTGAGACTCGCTGCCATAGTCTAATCTGAAAGCACTGGGGCCGCTGAATTTTAATCTAAAAAAAAAAAAAGGAACTACTTCAAATTAACAACAAATCTATTTTATTTAACATTTATATGCAATTACTGCTATTCTACATATTGTCCGGTAATTTACTGATACGTCGTTTCATTTCACCCTAAAAAACCATTACATATAAAAAGATAAATGACAGTTTTTTATGGCATTTTGGTAGTGTAGCTGTTCTACTTTTGTTTTATTTGTGTCTTCTTTAACCTATCACATGTCGATGAATAAATAAGGGAATTTGGGCAGAGTCAGCTCACGTGTGCACTACTGACCCAGACTTACCTGACTCGAGGAACTCTGGGGAAATCTCCAGACGAGGTGAACACAGACAGATAGATATGTAACCCCTCCCTAAAGGCGCCTAATGAAATTTAGGGAGCGTACATCTCAAGTGTTTAGTACAATAAAAATCTTAAACAATGTGTACAAATGTTACCTGGGTAAAACTTATTTTGTGCCCTTAAATGAACAAACAAACCATGGTTCTCCGGAAAGAAAGAAATGCTGGAGCTGTTTATTCTAAATCAAATGTTTTAAATAAAAGAAAAGAAAAGAAAACTCACAAATCAAACCTCAGTAAACTCTCGAATATTCAATAACAGAAATGTAAAGGAAGTTCAAATAGTATGGAGCCTGTGTGTGTGTGTGTGTGTGTGTGTGTGTGTGTGTGTGTGTGTGTGTGTGTGTGTGTGTCCAGTTCTTAAGCGCTTGCTGTGGCCAGTTTCGTTGGTGCACATATATGAATCCCCCAGGTGAAAAGCGATTCCTTGAGTCAGAAGAATGATTTGCCGCGATACTCACAGGGTCAGGAAGTTTGCAGAGAACCCACTCAGTATCTGTGTTAGCAGCACACGCAGGTACTCACGGGTCACTGCTCTCACTTGTGGTTGACTGGAACAGCAGTCCGGGTTCGGCCAGTCAGTTACCCGCACACTTCACGTTCAGGAGTGATGACAGAACTCAGCGAAGTTCCTCGAACACGTGCTCCCCCGATCCGATGCTCAGTTCGGTATCCGTTCCGTGTCCCGCTCTTCCTCTGCCGCTGGAGCGCGACATACACGGCTTAATAACCAACCCGGCTAAAAGACCGCTGTTTGGGCCGAAATACAAAGTACTTTAAGTCTCCAAACTGTGAATGAGCTGCCGAGAGAATCACCAGAGAGATGCCTACAGATAGATGATAAAGATCCAGAATGGAACCCAGGGGATGGGACAGTACTCAGAGTTAAGGTAGGACAGGAGGAAACCTGGAGTCAAGGAATGCTACATCAGCTTACCACAGTGTTGCATGGCACAGGACCTCAGGGTGGCCAGAGGGTGAGGAGCCTCTTCATCACCAGTCCGTTTAGAACCTGTACTTGTACAACACACAAACAGTCGAAGGTTCCATGATGCAGGCACTCCATGATCTGTAATTATTCATTATCAGTCACAACTAATAGGAACCATGCAGTTCCACTGCTTGACATTAGAGGGCGGTGATGGCGTGGTGAACGTGTCGGGATTGGGATGCCAGTCCGTAGCCTGGCTGCCCCGATCATGATTGGTGCTGATTACACCTGACAGAGACACCTGCTCCCTCAGGTACTTAAGGCCATTTCAGAGCAGTGTCTTGTTGAAGTCTACACCTCAGACTTCGCGTGTTCGTTGAATGTGTGGAGAGAAAGGATGGTCAGAGTCAGAGTACAGCTCTATCACTTTATTCTCTGGCAGATCTGGGGAAGTTAGCTCACAGCGCAGTGCAGCCAAGTTCCAAAGTACTGATCACAACACACAGTTTATATACCTCTCTTTCACAGCTAGTATTTCCATCTGTGTGCTTCAGAAGGTTTAGCCCCAACCCTGGCAGTATCACTCCCCCCTTTGGCTTAAGGTCAATTACCCTTTTTGTGTCTGTGTCTTTTTTTCCAAGGCCAAGAACACTCTGCTTACACACATTTTCTCAAATGTATATGCCAGGGGAGGGGTGGCTCCTTCATCTGCACACACATGTTACACAATTCATCTTCAAGCTTGAATGCCTTCTGCTGTTACTGATTGCACACACACATACTTTTCTAACTTAATGTTTTTAGGGAATCAAACAATTTTACACATATTACACTGGTTTGTTAATAATCAAGACTAATCTACGCTGGATATATTCAGTATTAATGCTTTGATCTGCTACATACTTAATCATCAACATGAGGCCTAATCAATAAACGCTCAGTCTAACTTATATATGATTAGCAACGCTTATAACTAGCATCATTCTGCAACTCATGATTTACCTAAGTAGTACACACACCTACATGTTCCTCTGTTAAAGGTTAGTTCATTAAGACTCTCAAACTCACTAAGTTAGTCTAATACTTATGACTTATCTAAGTTAGTAAACTTTTGTAATACACACCTCCATTTAATACATGTTATCTGCTGCAAATGATTATGTGCTAATTACCTTAAATAATTCAACACCAGTCACACACTTATGATTTATACCACTTCAAGACTGTATTTTCACACACTTGTGTTAGAAGTCTCACTTTCAACCGTCCCTTTGTTACCTGACCTTGGCCTTAATCAGATAGCTTCCAAACACTAAGTTGTTTGTCTCTTTGGACCTAATTTTCTACTTTTAATCGGTTTTGTAGAACAACTTGCCCTTCCTTTTCTATTTTGTTGCACTTTTATCCAGGTCAACTGAAACCTTCTATGGTTGGGAAAATGCCTTCTTCTGAACGCACACCAGCATCATATTGTTAACTCTAAGGCCTAACACATCAGTAGTGTCTATACAATTATTAATTTGTTAATTACTTTATTATGTAAGATTTTGTTTTATATTCTCAACATTCCCCCTGTTGATCTCTTAAAAGAGATCACCAACAACTCCTTACCCTTAATCCTGAACAAAATCACATTGTGACACCCAGAAACAAGATGACGCTAAAAAGCCCTTCTGAGTTAGTGCTCACACACACACAGCGTTCAGCTAGCACCACTGCTGACTCCGGTCCTGTAACCCTAGCACACATTACTCATAACGCTGAAACTAGCAAGCACAATACAGCTTAAAACAAAAAGAAATCACTGTTGTCTCAGGCTTTCTCGTTCCCTCGCAGATGCACAAGTTCTCCATACTGTCACTACTCAAAGACATTCTATGGTTATGCCAAAATAAATTCTATAGGTCAACTATAATTTATTTATACTGCTTATAATAAAAATCGAAATAAAATCAAGATAATCATAGAATATATCAACACAATATCAATATACAAGTAATAGGTGATTAGCTGGTCATTACAGACTCTTAATTGCGAACAAATGCATCTGTGTTTTGTTGATTAAGACACAATAATTGGTCAACTGTCTCCTTCAAAAGCTTCAATTTGTCCAGATAGCTTTCCCCTTGCCAGATACACAGTTAAAATTTAAAAGTAAAAACAATCTTGATTACAAATATCAGTAATTTCATTATGAGTTTACAATAAACTAAAGTGTTACTACCAAACCCATGGGCTGCCTGGATAGCCGCGCATTTACACAGCCCTAAAGCTGAAACGCCAGTCAGCATCCCTGCAGCTCATGGCTGCCCCTGATATTCATGACTGAGCTAGCATAAAAGTCATTATTATAATCCACTTAAGCCATTATATCCTGTAACTCGTTAACCCTCCCTTCTTCCCCAGAGGTTAACAGAGGCATCATCATTCCCATGGGATTACCATTGATGTCTTCCTTCTCCATAGCAGTAGAGATAAGTTTAAGCACTAAAGATCTGACACAAGGAATGCAACAACAACCACACCTAACTACAATTCCTGTAAATACATATATTTCTTCAGACACCTGTCCCCCCAGAGAGTGGACACCAGTGCATACAAAACCACAAATTCTACCATCTTACCCATGATTCTCCTTCTGTAGGGGTAATAACAGATCAGTTCTGCCCAAGGAAGGAATGCAAGCGTATGCTGTAAAGTAGCTGCAAAAAACGTGATTATAACAACACACCAAAGTAAGATCATTAAATTTAACCAGTCCCGGTGGCATTTCTTGCTTTCCTTCTGTTCTTCCTCCTTGGTTAGGTCCGAGGGTCCTCCACCTTGACCTCTCGGTGCGCAGGGGATTATTGTGCCCCTTCTACGCTTGATATTGCTGCTGCCTCGTCTGAAGCCGTTGATCACGAGGCTGGCTGATTCACGGCAACTGATGATGAGGCTGTCTGATTCTCGACAGCTGATGTGCAGGAAGCCACATCCGTGGCAGCCGTTGTCTGGGTGATGTCGTCACGAACCTCTGTCAGGCTCCACTGTGGTGCAGCAGCCGCCGCACACTGGCTCCAGTGGCACCAAGTGGACCCTTTGCCCTTCAGTCTGACCGCGTGGCTCGTCCTCTCCGTCACCTGGTACGGTCCCGTCCACCTTGGTTCTGTCTGCTTCCGCTTGTAGTGCCGCAACAGGACCCACTCTGTATCTGGAACTGTCCCCTGCTTCACACCACCTTTCTTTTCTCCAACCTGGGTTGAGAAGACTGAAACAAGACCTCGGAGTTCATTAAAATATGCTTTGTGTTTTACCTTCTAATTTGGTCGTCAACGGTTCACCTGGTCCTGGAAATCTTCTACCTGTTTGCAACTCAAAGGGAGTGAAGCCTGTCATTGGTTTAACTGAGCTTCTTATGCTCAACAATGCCAGAGGCCACGCATCTACCCAATTCAATTTGGTCTGTGAACAGATTTTAGCCAATTTGTGTTTTACATTTTGATTCATTCTCACAACCTTACCTTGTGACTGTGGATGGTATACAGTCCCAAAGGCATGTCTGAGTCCTAGCACTTTCTCTACATATTGCAGATCTTGTGCTTTAAAATGTGTGCCATTATCAGACCTGATCTTCTCAGGAAACCCGTGTCTAGGAATGTACTGGTTAATCAGAAACTTTACCACTGATTTACTGTCCTCACTCTTGTTACACAGGCCTCAGGCCAGCCAGAGTAGCTATCCACACACATCAGTACATATCTGTAGCCACGCACAGTATCTACCATCTCAGTGTAATCGACAACTTTCTCTTTGCCTGGTCTCAAGTCAGTAGGAAATGTACCTGGGGTGGTTGAATAGAAGCCTTTGGGTTGTACTGACTGCAAATTTGACATGTTCTGACCAATTTATTGCCATATCTCTCAGATACGGATGCCACCAGTTTTGCATGTTTCATGAACTGCACACCTACCACATAAGCTGAGTCTGTGTAGATGTTTACTGCCTGATCTTTGCTTTAGAATTTATAAAATATTTGCAATTTTTCTCAGTAATTTTCTCACTTTTCTCACTACCTATTACCTCCCCCCTTTTGCAATGGCTAACACCATGCACAGCTAGAATTGACAATGAGAGCAGACTAATTAGTGCTACTGTAAAACCACTGTCATTTCTCCAACGTTTTTCTGCTACCTCTTTGGGCAATTTCAGATCTTTTAGTAACACACTGATAAATTTGTCATAGCATACTATCAACTATACCAGCTTCATGGGTGGTTTGGCTCCTTTAATTTCCAGTCAATGTTCAGATATTTTAATTACAATTTCAATTTATGTTTCATTCTGGATACAAGTGCTGTACCTTGGTCGCAGTCAATCCCTATTATTATCACGCCTGACCTAGTGTTAATTTATTCTGTAGTTCGTACAAGGGGAGAAATTTATCTTTTTTAAGATTATTATCATTGGTTTTACTATTTATTCATTATTATATTTTTTCTTTTATACTCACTAAAAATTTTTACTATACTAAAAGCTGAGTCATACCAATTTATAGATTTTCTTTTCACTGTGTTTTGTGTGATTCCAGTCCAAAATAGGTCTAATAGATTTTCTCACAACAGCCAGTTCAATCTGCCTAAGTATTTAGTCACTCTGCCTCAATACTCCCTCAAATGGACCAAATATTTACCAAATCTTGCACAATACTAAAGGTATAAAGTCAGTCTGAATAGATCGTGAACCAATGTCGTTCCAATATTTGCTTAATCCCATTCTTTTTTTTTTTTTTTTTGAGTACTGCTTGATAATAAGACTTTCTAAGCATCAGCTCTTTCCAGTTCTCCATCCAAAAGATTTCCTTTGACCGCAATTGCAGGTCATTTCTGCTCTCAGCAATGTTCAGCATTGGTTCCATGTTGTGCTGTGGCCAGTATCACGGCTGTGCCTGCCTTAGGTTGTCCCGGTTTCGTGGTGGGATCTTACCCGTCATTGACTAACCAGCCCTCTCACCGGCCAATCAGCAGATGTACTTATTAAGGATGGAAGAGTCAGACATGGCGTTATTACCGAGCAGTATGGTTATCAGTACTTTTAATTTTCCACTACTTTTGCACATACACAATCTGTGTCTTTAAACAATTGCCATTGTTACAATCAATCGAAATATTCAAACAAACATCAAGTCACGATCCAACAGACTTCAACGGTAAATTTACAAAAACTACCAAATTCCTGCATAAGGAAATAACCTTTTTAGCCATCAAAAATGCGATAGCAGATAGGGAGTCTTCAGGCAGAAGTTTTAATTATCGATTTCACCTATAAGCTAGAAACAGGTCCAATATAAAATACATTTTTCACTAACTTATGAACGCATGGCTCCAATGCCCACAGAAATTTTCATTCAGTTCTATTAAATAATTTTATAATCATTGGTAACAATTAAGGCAGATTGGTTAAAATGCTCGATAATCCTTAATGATATTTTGCTAAGGCCTCAGCCTGTGGGCCTCTCTATTGAGTTACAACCCAATGAGTTCCTCCCTTTCTCCCTGATAGAGTATGTGTTTTTATCTGCCTGTCCCTGATTCTGGTTACAGCAGCACCATTAGCCTCTTTTTCTTCTTTCTTTATCCAAGATTCAATTACAAATGGTCCAAATTTTACCCCTTGAACAACAATCAGCATTACATTTATTTAACAAAAATTAAACAAGTTGAATAATACTCCCTAATGAACTGTCATCCTTTAATGTTTTAGCTAATTGTCTTAAATTTAAATAATCACACTTAAAGGTCAGAACCCACCATGTGAAAGCTCATAGCCATAAATCCACTGCACTTAACACCACTACTGGTGTTCCACACAGACCTATACTTAATCTACTTTTATTTGGACTTTAAATTAATAATTTGCCCACCGTTTGTCCTCGGATGGAGATCTGGCTATATGCTGATGATGCAAGAATTTATTCATGAAAAGAAGTGCTGTTAGACAATCAGCTTTCTCTGTAACAGCATCTAACAATGTAATTCATTACCAGTCTATATCAGAGGAAATAGTACTTATCGTTCTGTTACTGGTCTGTTGTGACTTGTTAATAATCACAGTGTACCTAATAGTCTGTTCATTTTTCATTGATCATTTCTGCTACTCTTTTGTGTTTTCGGTTTTGTGTATATTTATTAATGATGTTTAACAATCAACTGATTTATAGTTTAGGTTCCCATCTAAAATACTAGTCCGGAACCACATATAAAAACTAGCCTTTGTGGCTAACTCTGGCTCATTCACAGTAATCTATCCATTGAATAATCAGCACTGTCCTGTCAAATAAATAAATAAAAATAGATGTCATCCTGAACGGCTAGAACTTCTGAATTATTTATGCTTCATCACCTTTACATTAAAATTAGACTTAACTGTCAAGGACTAACTCTTGTACAAAATTCCACACATATAAAGAGAAAGTGTAATTGATGTAATGCAAGCAGCACTTCACGTATTTGCTGATGATTAACGTGGATCCACTGTGTCCAGTAGTTGATGATTTCTTCAGTTTCTGTTGTTCCTCAATTACCTGTTAGATAGAACAGCTTCAAAGCAAAAACAAGAAAAGAGAACAAACAACAACAATAACATCCTACACTGGGGGCCCCCATTTCTAATTTCATTATTCACATAATATCTGTTAAATTCATTTGCACATTCACATTTATCATCAGTATCACTAACAACAATCCATGGATCTCTGGATCTCCTGGAGATAGGGAAAAAATGTAGATGTTATTTCCTCCAGTCCAGAGGAATGTATAAATCAACCTGTAACAACAAAAGATGTGACATTAGCATGGTCTCATACAAAATATAATCATATGTTCCAGCAGAGATTTCTTATTTTATTCCATCCACCTTTCATATGTACATAATTCATTACCTTAAAAACAAACCCATTTTCAGACCCATTCAGCCAAATTAAATGATACCTCACACTGAGTAACATGAGTTACTGATTTCTGCTCACAATTTAAAACATGCAAGAGCAGTGTTCAATTCAGTTTAACTTTACTATTATGCGTTTAAAGTCTTAATAAATGGTCTGACATGTCGATCAGCTGATCAAATGGGAGGACCAGAGAACAGGTCAGTGATTGGTCCTCGGCTACACCGTTTGCACATGCTCAGTTCATTCTCTCGTCTGTGCCCCCTGTGAAGTGGAGCTAATGTGCAGCTCCGTCATCTGCGTTACAGGGACACAGAAAAGTTCATCTCACTCACAGAAAGTTCAGTCTGCTCTGTGGTGTCGCACAAAAATCACCCAGCTAAATAAAATAAAGTTATCCTCGGAAAAATATTCCAAAGGTTAATAATCCACAACCTTCCAGGTTTAATCATGTTTACAACTCTTCAAACACTCAGTCTCATTTATCTCTTTATAGTCCTTTTCTTGAAGTTCTTGAAGTCTACAGTGCAGGTTGTCTGCTGAATTATTCTTTATTCTAGTCTTCATCAGTCGCAATACAATATTTAGCCCAAAACAACTATACCTGTTTTATTTATATAGTATTCTAACTTCCCCTCAATGCTCAGTTTATCTAATAACAGCACAACAAGACAACACTATTAAAACAAACACAATCACACTTCAGGCCTCTTCGCACTCACACTTATTTTACAGTTTGTACAATTTCATTCTATTATATACAGCTCAAAATACTGTTCTTATTTCAGATCCTTCCTAGTCCTCTCTGTATCTCTCTCAGTTTTCCCTCTTATTTCATATTCTCCACAACCTATCCACGTGTGACCCCAAGTTATCTTGATCTCTTTCTATTTCCTTTCCTTTCCTTCCTTCCAAAATCCAACACACAGTAATATAATAACTACCGGTATATACCATCACTTTTACTCTTCCCTACTTTGCTTCTGGATATTCAATCACACTGTGCACAACCACGCACACTATTTACACAATGTCAGGTGTAACAGGTTAGTAATATTGCTTTGAGCTGTGCTTTGAATTCCACCAAATCAGTTATTTATGTCACACAAATGAGTTATTGTTATGTTAGTACCTGTTTGATCTGAGTAGCGAGTATGTCTGTGCGCACTTGTACGCAGCTCATGTGATCCTCACGCAGCCCGACGCACACTTGGCGGGGGAATGCTGCTTTGGGCTATGCCAGAGGGAGGTGTTTCGGACCCTGACTGTATGAAGTACTCACTGCAATTTTCCTTTCTGATATTTCAAACAGTAAAGAACAGTCAACCCGGACCCAGTCTCTGTCGTCCTTCATGCTTTGCACCCCAGAACACAACGCAGAGAAATAAAGGGGCAGACCGGTTACACAACCACGATGCACATTTGCACACCATCAGCTGCAACGCACATTATCACACAATATCAACCGCATGGCACATTATTCATACAACATAACCCACACTGCTTTAATCAAAACCACAATAATATAATCAAGCAACTTCTTCCCTAGAAATTGCCAAACTTTAGGAAGTAGTATCATCAGTATGTGTATGCATGACGTTCTTCGGAGGTTCCCAATCTCCGGGCCACTGACCCACAATAGTTTACAGGTTTATGTTACCTAAGGATTCTACTGTAGAATTCGGGGGTCCCGAATTCCCCGGGACTCTAACCCAGCGCTTAACCCACCGCCTCGTCAGACGATGGGGGGGTTGCCAAACCAAGGACTTTTGGGCAGCTACAACTTACCCAGGGCCGTTAACCCAAGTCAGTGTATGTATGTGTGACACTTTTTGGGCAGCTACAACTTACCCAAGGCCGTCAACCCAAGTCAGTGTATGTATGTGTGACACTTTTTGGGCAGCTACAACTTACCCAAGGCCGTCAACCTAGATCAGTACATGTACGTGTGACACTTTTTGGGCAGCTACAACTTACCCAGGGCCATTAACCCAAACCCAAGTATATAATTACAACTACAGAAATCTGTCCTACTGACTCTGATCAAATTTCCAGACTATTTCCATCAGCTGTACTGCACAATTTCAACGTATTCAATAAGCAGAATTTGATTAAACGGGTTTCTGCTTACCTTTTAGTTGTACCGCGGTGTGCAATACGGCCTCAGGAAACCGTCATGGTCTCAAGCGTCCAAAAACTTCTCAACCACCCATCACGTCGGGGTCACCAGTTGTTGAAGTCTACACCTCAGACTTCGCGTGTTCGTTGAATGTGTGGAGAGAAAGGATGGTCAGAGTCAGAGTACAGCTCTATCACTTTATTCTCTGGCAGATCTGGGGAAGTTAGCTCACAGCGCAGTGCAGCCAAGTTCCAAAGTATTGGTCACAACATGCAGTTTCTATACCTCTCTTTCACAGCTAGTATTTCCATCTGTGTGCTTCAGAAGGTTTAGCCCCAACCCTGGCAGTATCACTCCCTCTTTGGCTTAAGGTCAGTAACCCTTTTTGTGTCTGTGTCTTTTTTCCAAGGCCAAGAACACTCTGCTTACACACATTTTCTCAAATGTATATGCCAGGGGAGGGGTGGCTCCTTCATCTGCACACAAATGTTACACAATTCATCTTCAAGTTTGAATACCTTCTGCTGTTACTGATTGCACACACACATACTTTTCTAACTTAATGTTCTTAGGGAACCAAACAATTTTACACATATTACACTTGTTTGTTAATAATCAAGACTAATCTACGCTGGATATATTCAGTATTAATGATTTGATCTGCTACATACTTAATCATCAACATGAGGCCTAATCAATAAACGCTCAGTCTAACTTATATATGATTAGCAATGCTTATAACTAGCATCATTCTGCAACTCATGATTTACCTAAGTAGTACACACACCTACATGTTCCTCTGTTAAAGGTTAGTTCATTAAGACTCTCAAACTCACTAAGTTAGTCTAATACTTATGACTTATCTAAGTTAGTAAACTTTTCTAATACACACCTCCATTTAATACATGTTAACTGCCGCAAATGATTATGTGCTAATTACCTTAAATATTTCAACACCAGTCACACACTTATGATTTATACCACTTCAAGACTGTATTTTCACACACTTGTGTTAGAAGTCTCACTTTCAACCATCCCGTTGTTACCTGTCCTTGGCCTTAATCAGATAGCTTCCAAACACTAAGTTGTTTGTCTCTTTGGACCTCATTCTCTAGTTTTAATCGGCTTTGTAGAACAACTTGCCCTTCCTTTTCTATTTTGTTGCACTTTTATCCAGGTCAACTGAAACCTTCTATGGTTGGGAAAATGCCTTCTTCTGAACGCACACCAGCATCATATTGTTAACTCTAAGGCCTAACACATCAGTAGTGTCTATACAATTATTAATTTGTTAATTACTCTTTTATGTAAGACTTTGTTTTATATTCTCAACAGTCTCTTGTCGCACCTTTGATCCACTTGTGACCTACCATGATGCAGGCTTTCTACTTCGGCTAGGGAAAGACGGGATACTTCTACTTTGTGCAGAGGAACTTAATGTGTGGTTGCAAGGCCAGAGGTACGACAGCTTTATAGCTTAATGCTGCTAGGGTCAGATTCCAGTGCGACTGGCTCTTTGCCTTTGGCACACTTTGAACCTTCCACCTGCCTGGTGACCTCAGCTCAGTGGCCATAGGGACATGAGCCTCTGTTCACACCCTCTCAACAGCCACTGGTTCTACTTTGTATTCATGAGATAAAGTTAGCTATCGGGTACTGATTGTACTTTGCCCCATTTTTGCTGTTTTTGCAGCCTCTGTAAGGTGATCAGCGATCAGATTTTTTCTAATACAATGATGTACTCTACTTTCATTGCAGGTTTGCTACCTACAACCACCTTATGGCCTTCTGGGAACTGACTGAACCTGTAACACATCAAATGAGCCGGGTCACCAGCTCCAAAGTGACCAGAGAGACAGGAGCAACTAGAAAACTCAGATGATAGATGAATTCTTTTTGTTTATGATGCATCTTGCTTTGGGCCCCAAGCATTAGGGTCTGATGTACCTGGCTCATCACTTACATCAGACCACACAGTAAGCCACATCATATCATCTTGGGCCAACTTCCTCTATTTCCTCTTGGGCTCAGTGTGCATTTGGATGCCCAAAGAGAGGATACAAGCCCACTTACCAGAGGAGTTTGAGAAATTCCAGGACTCCCAGGTTATACTGGACTGTATGGAGCTACGCTGTCAAACCCCATCTGCCCTGCTATTACAGAGTGAGGTCTTTTCTAGCTCCAAGTCTCACTGCACCTTGTTAGAAATTCAGCTTCTCAGGAGTCAGGAGATGGGATCTTCTGCATAGGAGTTTATTTACACATGTAGAGGATCACGTATGGGTACAGCTGTGTAGATCACCATTCTGATGTACATACTTTTTAGCAAGCTTTATGCACCCTAGGTTTGACAGGAAGGGGGTAAGAGAAAGAGGCAGAGATTAAGGAGGTGTGATGGTCAGATGCTGGTGGAAGAGTTGTGATGTAGCCCAAGGATGTTGGTGGATAGAGGGTCATTTCAGTATACAAAACGGTGAAGGGCAGGGGTGCATAATACGTCGATCACGATCTACCGGTCGATCACAAAGCTAGTGAGGGTAGATCGGTAGCAGCCACTGATCAGCACTTAGTTGGTTGTATTGAGCATGTTTAGCTAAATACAACCAACTAAGTGACGATCAGTGGCAGCTAGATTTGGTGTTTATAACCCATCTGACCAACATGTTGAATGACCTTAATCTAGAGCTGCAAGGAAAAGACAAAACCGTCATCAATATGATCAGCTCAATTAATGCATTCAAACGAAAAATGCAACATCTCTCTCCAAAGCTGCAGGGCCATGATTTGGCAAGCTTCTACAACCTTGTGTTAGAGCTGGAGACACAAGGGAAGTCATGTGGGCAGCTTGACAGTGCACTCCACATAGAGCAGATGTGTCTGTCAGAGTTTGACAAACGCTTTCAGGACTTTGCTTTAACTGGACCAATCACTACATTCATGAGCTATCCATTCGGGAAGATGCTGAAGTTGTTTCACTCGCATCAAAAATTCCAACACTTTCAGCTGAACTCTTCTGGAGTGGAGGATGAGATTTTAACCCTACAAACCGACATTGAGCTAAAGTCCAGAGCTCATGGACAGTTCTGGAACTTACTGACAGAGGAAAAGCTCCCCAACATGAGGAAATGTGCCTCCTCCTTGACTGCATTATTCGGCTCCACTTATTAATGTGAGTCAGCCTTTTCACACATGAAGATCATTAGGTCCAAGTACCGTTCCACCATGACTGATGATCATTTGGAGGTTTGCTTGAGGCTGGCTACCAGCAGCTACTGTCTGGACTATGCATCCCTGACTGATTCCATTCAGTACAAGTCATCAGACTAAGGTAGGCTAATGACAGAACATGTCCACAGCTGTAGTGTGCAATATGGGTTCATGCAGTTATTGAAGGTGCACCAGCATACATTGTACACATAAGGAATTGTCCATGTATTTATCAGCAAATATATGTCTGGATTTTTATAGTAGGTAGATCATTTAGATTTGGTCATTAGATATGTAGCTTGCATGCTGAAAAAGTATGTGCACCCCTGCTCTAAATCATTAAATAATATCATTATTAATCATGAATTGAGTTTTGGCTGAAATGAGTCACACGGCTCAACTCATCAACTCAACGCCAAGAACCGAGGCACATTATTCTGGTCAAAATGTGATGAGAACCAAATTCCATAAGTTCTGAGGTACCACTGTATTAACAAACAAAACTCTTTTAACAGGTGAGTAAGGTCACTGATGACTCACTGCAGACACTTTTGTATGTAGTGGTTACAGAAAAATAATCTGCTCTGTTCCTAGTTTTACTCATTACTTCTAGATCTTTGTAAATTCACTCAACAGGTACGTCCTCCTGAGAACACACAACAAAATCACCCCACACTAAACCAGTCAGAGGATCTGTCCCTGAACTTCCAGTAATATCTGTGCTGCCTATGAAGTTCCATAACACCACTTGGCATTTTCAGGTAGGGACAGTCCACATAGCTCTGAATGTTGGGGTGTTTGACCTCTTGTCGCTGGTACTCTATGCTATGCTATGCTACACCACTGGGCAGCTAGTCTTGGCAGTAAAGGGGCTGAGGAGCTGAGCTTTAAACCAGGAACCCCGTGTTATCCTCTAAACCCGTGTTGGGATCCCTCTACAGGATAAGCAGTGAGAGGCAGAGTGTGGTAAGTGGGTGCCCCTCCAGTCCAGCTTGCTGTGTTATTTGTCGGTACCTGGTCACACAGGTGTGTATATTACAGGGATACACCCACAATCTTGACCATGGGTCCAAAGAAAGCAGTTTTGAAGTTGTGTAGCTCTCCGAGGTAAGGTATGGTAAAAAGGTTGGAGGCTAATCGAGCTCGTTAAAAATGTTTATTAATAAAGAATCTATTAAATAAGAAATTGAATAGTGATTGTGTTATTATCATGTTAAACTTGAACGTCCACCACAGAAGCTTCACTTTCAGAAACTCTTACAGAGGCTCCCCATCCTAACTGCTAACATGGACACGGTCTGGACCTTTGGGATGGCTGTGGCACTGCATCAGGTACGAGTGACTCATAATCTCTGACTGGGACCTAAAATGTGTGTGTGTGTGTGTGTGTGTGTGTGTGTACTTAAGTTGTTTAAGATATGAAGGTCCATTTTTAGCATCTTTACATTTCCAGAAATATCAGAATGTTGTAAACATTCTTTATCTCATAGCTGTGACGGGGGCACCCCTGGTCTACATCAGGTGACCACAAACCCAGGCCCTGAACTCCAGTGGGCCCCTGGTACTCACTGCCTCGGTCCTCCATGCACCAAACCTTGTTTCCAGACCTGGTTCCTTCTCTGTGCCATCGGACACTTGGGCCCTGTTGGGTGTCCCGGCCCCTATTTTTGCACCGCACCCATCTCTTGGTCCCTGAGGTCAGCTCTCACCTCACCAGAGGCCGTATCCAATCCAGGAGAAGCTCAGCATCATGAACCTACCAACTGGGAAACCCGATTCATATAAGAGCTCAGACGAGGGGAGGGGAGGTTTGCTTGTTATGCTCTGTTGTTGTGGTTAGCTGAGGAGCATTTGGACCCAGTGCAGTTTGCTTATAGAACCGGTAAGGGCTTATATGGATTATTTAATCTATAGGCCACAGGAAGTTAAAGTCAGTGGCTTTTTAACTCGGACCACTGGCCCATCACAGGGCTGTGTTCTGTCCCCTGTCTTGTATGTTCTTTACATAAATGACTGTAGAAGCCACACAAAGGTAGATATATTCCCAAATTAGCAGATAGTGTGATTGTTGGTCTGCTACAGGATGAGGAGAAGAACTCAGCCCGAGGTTGAGTGGTGAATAAATATGAATTTGACATCAAGCATTAAAGATATGATGGTGATTTTTCATAAACTGCCCCAGTCCCCATCACCTGTATGGATTAACTAATTGCCGCAGATTTTGCAGAAGCGCCCCTAGCGGCCCGTATACGGGCCCAGTAGATCGACATGTTTTGCATTCTTAATAACTTAAAACATTCTTAATACACAGTCCAAAACACAAACTCAAAATACTTAATACTATTATAACTACCTGCATACCGATTTTCAACCATCTACATGCAGCCATTCGCCAGAAATTACATACCAAACACAGCTGTCCGCCATGTTGTTTATAAAACACCAATTCCTACTCAACTATTTTCCCTTTTAAAACATACTTAGGATGTAAAATAACTTTTTACTTTATCATAGAAAATTCACTTACCGTCTAAACAAGTCCATGATACCGTTACATTGCCGATAAAACGTCAGTAAATCGCTTTTTTGCATGGTTATGTGGGTGCGTAAAATCCATTCGCTCAAACGCAAGCTCTTCTTTGGACGTTTCCCATTACACAAAACAAAGTTTCCCTTGTCCAAGGGTGCATAAGATATCCCCTATGGGTGGGCTCTGCAAGTACTAAGTTCATTAGTTATTCAAGAGCTCGTAAACTGTATTGGTGCAGCGGTTTTGTACACCTCCCCACTTCCTCAGCAGCTGGCCTATGGCTAGACATATATGCAAATCTCTGGGGTCTGTGTGCGCGCTGAGTGACAGAGCTGTGCTCCAATGGACAGTCTAAGGGCCTACGGCTCATACAGAGACCAGCCCCAAACACCCTTAGGCACACAGAAACGGAGGGAGAAGGGGCTGCAATTCTCTGTTATCTGCTCTGGTGAAGCGCACAGAGGCCCCCTGTTTCAAGTTGATTTCTTTAGTTACAACAACCAAATAACACTGAATTGTGACTAATATTTTTGTTTGTTTCTATTACAGAAGAACATTAAAAAAACTTGCAACCACTTGATTTATAGTGACAGGCTTCTTTTTATTTGTCTTTTTAGAGGTTTGTGGCAAATTTTGAGACGAAGAATGACCCTTGATAAAAACCTGTGTAACTCTTGAAATTGAACACTTTGTTGTATCATCTGTTCCAAATTTTGGATTTTAGCTCACAAGTCCCTGCCGTGAAACAGAAAATGTACAGCATGGAAAATGTTTACAATCACCACATCCCACACACACATTAAATCTCAAGGCGTTTTTTTGATTTTCGCCATTTCTTTTTTTTTTTTTTTTTTTTTTGCATTTAATCTTCCCCAAATGTACCTAAATTGATGATGAAAAATTAGAAGACTGGAGGTGAATAAATATGTTGGCCCAAGTGTTTACTTCAATTTTGAGCCCTGAATGAATCATTGTGCTATATGTAAAACCTAAAATAGCCAGTGTTTAAATTTGATAGTGGTCGTTCAAATTACAGCAGCCATAGGTTGAAAGGGTCCCAGCCAGCTGAGCTGAATTTGTTGACAGCTAGTAAATATCTGGGCAACAATGTTTGATGATAATCTGACCTTTAATGTGAAATACAGATATAATTTGTGAAAGGGCAGCAAGGAAGCTAAATATACTCAGTGTGGAACAGGAAGGTCATGTGCCTCCCTATTGAATCTGTTTTAACGTTTTTCTATGATTGCTTTGTTTGGGAATTTAAAGTGTCCGGGGTCAGAAATGGTCTCAATAACAACCTTATTAAAGGTGGAAAACAATATTTGGTTTTTATCCAAGCCTCCTGTAAATGACTACATACGAAGTTAGGACACTGAAACTGAAACAACCTGTCATTTTAGATCCACAATACTTTATTAGTATGTTGTAGTTAAGCCTCCTTTTGTGTCCCAATATACAGCGTCATGTCATCTTGGAATGACATGACACACTACAAGTCCCTGCACATTGGTCAGAGGGATTTTAAGCCATTCTTCTTGCAGGAAGAAAGGGCCAGGTCACTACGTGAGGCTGGGGTGGAGGAAGGAAAACGTGTTTCCCTGACTCGCTTCCCTCCAAAACCAACCCAAAGTGGCCAATAATATTTACTATTTACTAATAAACGGTGACTGTGCAGGCCATGGGAGATGTTTCAAGCTTCACGTTCATGTTCATCAAACCATCTGAACTCTGGTATGTGTCACCCATAATTGTTGTTGCATTGCAATATTTTGAGCAAAAACTGTGCTCTTACCCTGCTAATTGAACCTTCACACTCTGTCTCTTACTGGTGCAATGTGCAGTTTGCAATGAAGATTGGCCACCAGACCTGGTCCAATTTAGAGAGCCATGAAGCCTCCCCACTAAACTGATCAGGTGGTCCAGTCTTCATTGTCTGGACCCCTGTATATATATATATGTGTGTGTATGTATGTGACAACTGGTTGGAGAAAAATCCCCCAACAAACTGATGCTGTAAGTTTTTATGCATTTTTCAGAAGAGACAAAGAATCTTGCACTCCATTTCCTGTTCTAAACTTTACACAATGACTCATGTTTTTTCCCAAATTCCTAGGAAGTCTGTGTACATTGGAAAATTTGACATCAAAACGTGTAGCTACAGTGGTATGAAAAAGTTGGGGCACCCCCTATAATTTTCATGATTTTTCTTTATAAATCATTGGTTGTCCAGCTCAGCAATTTCAGGTAAATATATCATATAGCAGATGAACACCGTGATATTTGAGAAGTGAAATTAAGTTTATAGGTTTTACAGAAAGTGTGCAGTAATTATTCAAACAAAATTAGGCAGGTGCATAAATTTGGGCACCCTTGCCATTTTATCGATTTGAATACCTTTAGCACTAATTATTGGAAGACAACATTTGTTTTGTAAGCTCATTGACCCTTGATCTACATACACAAGTGAATCCAACTATGAGAAAGTGTTAAGGTGGCCAATTGGAAGTTTTCTCCTCTTTTTATCTTCTCTGAAAAGTGGCAAAATTGGAGCCTCAAAACAACTCTCAAATGGCCTGAAAACAAAGGTTATTCAACATCATGGTTCAGGGGAAGGATACAAAAAGCTATCTCAGAGATTTCAGCTGTCAGTTTCCACTGTGAGGAACAGTGAGGCAATGGAAGACCACAGGCACAGTTCTAGTTAAGGAACTCCCGAAGTGGCAGACCAAGAAAAATCTCAGATAGGCAGATGCAAAGGATGGTGAGAACAGTCATAGTCAAGCCACAGACCAGGTCCAAACACCTACAACCTCATCTTGCTGCAGATGGTGTCACTGTGCATCGTTCAACTATTCAGAGCAGTTTGCACAAGGAGAGGCTGTATGGGAGAGTAATGCAGAAGAAGCCTTTTCTGCAGACACGCCACAAACAGAGTCACTTGAGGTGTGCTACAGCACATTTGGACAATCCAGCTTCATTTTGGAATAAAGTGCAGTGTACTGATGAAACTAAAATGGAGTTATTTGGACATAACAATAAGCGATATGCATGGTGGAAAAAGAACACAGCATTCCCAAGACAAACACTTGCTACCCACAGTAAAATTTGGTGGTGGTTCCATCATGCTGTGGGGCTGTGTGGCCAGTGCAGGTACAGGCAATCTTGAGGGTCGCATGGATTCCAGTTAATATCAGCAGACTCTTGAGAACAATGTTCAAGAATCAGTGACAAAGTTGAACTTGCACCGAGGCCAACGACCCCAAACCCTGCTCAAAATCTACCAAGGCATTCATGCAGAGGAACCAGTACAACGTTCTGGAATGGCCATCTCAGTCCCCAGACATGAATATTACTGAAAATCTGTGTTGTGATTTAAAGTGGGCTGTCCATGCTCGGAAACCATCAAACCTGACTGAACTGGAGATGTTTTCTATAGAAGAATGGTCCAAAGCACCTTCAACCAGAACCCAGACTGAAAGCTGTAGGAAGCGTTTAGAGGCTGTTATTTCTACAAAAGGTGGATCTACTAGATATTGATGGAATTTTTCTGTT
Source organism: Ancistrus triradiatus (assembly GCA_025084515.1). Classification (NCBI taxonomy): domain Eukaryota; kingdom Metazoa; phylum Chordata; class Actinopteri; order Siluriformes; family Loricariidae; genus Ancistrus; species Ancistrus triradiatus. The sequence continues at coordinate 370,389 of JAJAGP010000367.1, read as the reverse complement.
GGGGTGCCCAAATTTATGCACCTGCCTAATTTTGTTTGAATAATTACTGCACACTTTCTGTAAATCCTATAAACTTCATTTCACTTCTCAAATATCACCGTGTTTCATCTGCTATATGATATATTTAACTCAAGTTGCTGATCTGAACAACCAATGATTTATAAACTAAAATCATGAAAATTATCAGGGGTGCCCAAACTTTTTCATACGACTGTATCTGGTTGTGGTGAATGAAGATATGCAGGGAGTTAGGGTGAGAGTAGAGGACGTGGAGGACAGGGTGAGGTGGAAACGTTTAACTCGCTGTGGTGACCCCTGATAAAGGGAGAAGCCGAAAGAAGAAGAAGAAGACAAATATAACAGTAATAATTTGTAACTATGAACTAATCGTATTAGAGGCCTGTTCGGGCCTAGTGTTTGGTGAGAAGCTTTGTCCTTCAGAGATAAACAGTTACAATGGTTTTAGTTTAGTTTCCAGGGTAACCACATAAGTCTGGACAGTGGCCAAGTGCCCGCCTGGTACACTACCAAGATGTGCTCAACACAATTTCTCTGCCCAGGATTACGTGAGGGAGGGCTTGGTTACGTATGTGTGCTGCTGATTGCATTTGTAAGTGGAAAAGCCAAATAAAGCATAGTATTACGTATTAGAGCGTATTTATGTTGATGTCAGAGCATTTGAGTTGAGATCAGAACAATTATGAACATTTTAAATGCATAAAAGTAAAGTTCATTGAACACTGCTCTTGTATGTTTTAAATTGTAAGCAGAAATTAGTAACTCATGTTACTCAGTATGAGGTATGATTTAATTTGGGCATGGCTGAATGTGTTTATTTTTTTTAAGGTAATTACTTTATGTACGTATGAAAGGTACAAGAAAATAAGAAATCTCTGCTGGAGCATATGATTATATTTTGTATGAGACTATGCTAATGTTACATCTTTTTTGTTGTTACAGGTTGATTTATACATTGCTCTGGACTGGAGGAAATAACATCTATATTTGTTCCTATCTCCAGGAGATCCAGAGATCCATGGATTGTTGTTAGTGATACTGATGATAAATGTGAATGTGCAATGAATTTAACAGATATTATGTGAATGATTAAATTAGAAATGGGGGCCCCCAGTGTAGGATGTTATTGTTGTTGTTTGTTCTTTTTTCTTGTTTTTGCTTTGAAGCTGTTCTATCTAACAGGTAACTGAGGAGCAACAGAACTACTGGACACAGCGGATCCACTCTAATCATCAGCAATACGTGAAGTGCTGCTTGCATTACACCAATTACCATCTCTCTCTCTCTCTTTACATTTGTGGAATTACTGTACAAGGGTTAGTCCTTGACAGTTAAGTCTAATTTTAATATAAAGGTGATGAAGCATAAATAATCTAGAGGTTTTAGCCTTTCAGGTCGACATATTTTAATTTATTTATTATTTAACAGGACAGTGCTGATTATTCACAGGATAGATTACTGTAAATGAGCCAGAGTTAGCCACAAAAAGCTAGGTTTCAAATGTAGTGTCGGACCAGTTAAAGAAGAAAATAATAATAATAATAAATAAATAAATAAATAAAAATAAAGAAGGGTAACCTAAACAATAAATCAGTTCATCATAAACATTAAACAGCATTAATAAATATAGAAAAAAAACAAAAAAACAAAAGAGTAGCAGGAATGATTAATGAAAAATGAACAGACTATTAGGTACAATTTGATTATTAATAATAAGCCACAACTTTAAACAGACCAGTAACAGAACAATAAGTAATATTTTCTCTGATATAAGGTTGGTAATGAATTACATTGTTAGATGCTGTTACAGAGAAAGCTGATTGGCTAAGCACACTTCTTTTTATGAATAAATTATTGCATCATCAACATATAGCCAGATCTCTGCCCAAGTAAAAACAGTGGGCAAATTATAAATGTAAAGACCAACTAAAGGTGGTTTAGGTATAAATCTGTGTGGAACACCAGTAGTGGTGTTAAGTGCAGTGGATGGTTATGAGCTTTTACATGGAGGGTTCTGATCTTTAAGTGTGGTTATTTAAATGTAAGACAATTAGCTGAAACATGGAAAATTAAAGGATAACAGTTTATTAAGGGGTATTATTATTATTAGACTTGTTTAATTTTGCTTCAATAATGCAATGCTAATGGCCGTTCAAGGGGTAACATTTGGACCATTCGTAATTGAATGTTGGATAAATAAGGGGAAAAAAGGGAAGGCTAATGGTCAGTCAGGACAGTGCAGATTAAACTTGTACTTTATTATCAGGGAGAATTTACTGGGTGTAACTTAGGCTAACGTCACTACAGAGGTCACCAGGCTGAGGCCTTAGCAGGAAAATCATTAAGGGTTATAGATCATTTTAACCAATCTGCCTTAATCATTACTAGTGATTATAAAATAATGTGGTAGAAATAAAAGATTTCTGTGGCCCTTGGAGCCATGCGTTCATAAGTTCGTGATAAATGTATTTGATATTGGCTCTGTTTCTAGCTTATAGGTGAAATTGGTAATTCTGATCTCTGCCTGAAGACTCCCCATCTGCTATCACATTTCTGATGGCTAACAAGTTATTTTTCTTATGTAAATTTCGGTACTTTTTGTAAATTTAAATTTTGTTTAATTTGAATATTTAACAATGGCACTTGTTTAATGACACAGGTTGTGTATGTGCAAAAATTGAAATTACAGTATTAATATCTATAGTGCTCAGTAATAATGCCATGTCTGGCTCTTCCCTCGTGTACAAGTGCATCTGCTGAATGGCCGGTGAGAGGCTGGTTAGTCAGTGACGGGTAAGATCCCACCATGAGATCGGGACAACCTAAGGCAGGCACAGCCGTAGTACTGGCCACAGCACGACATGGAACAAATGGTGACCATTACTGAGAGGAAGGCAGGAAAATGACCTGCGGTTGTGGTCAAAGGAGAGTTGAAGAGAGCTGATGGTTACAAAAGTCTTATTATAGAGCAGTATTCAAAACATTGGGATCAAGCAAACCTTTAGAGGGACATTGGTTCATGATCTATCCAGACTGATGTTATGCATTTGGCATTGTGCAAGATTTGGTCCATATGAGGGGGTATTAATGTAGAGTGACTACAAATGCTTAGGAAAATTGAATCGGCTGATGTGAGAAAACTGAGTAGACCTATTTTAGACTGAAATTATATAAAACAGTGGAAATAAAATGTAAAAATTGGTATCACTCAGCTTCCAGTATACTAAATATATCTTTTAATAAGTATAAAAGAAAAATACAATAATAATGATAATAATCTTACAAGAGAACAACTTTTTCCCGTTGTATGAACTACAAAAAGAAATTAATACTGTCACGACCGAAGCTCCTCGGGACTCCAACTCCCAAGCACCGGTGCGGGGACAGCGCCCACTTCTGCGTAGCGCGTCACCGGAGTTTTGATCGCCGTACGTGATCTTAATCCGGGTCGCTATTTATGCGCGTCAGCACCGCTCCTCGTTGCGAAGTATTGTCATCCCTATCGTATGCATACCGAGCGTTTCTCTGTCTGGTGTTTTCTGTGTACCGACCTCGCCTGGCTTTCGTTGACGATTTGGATTACCCTTCTGGATCTTGTTTGTACCCGTGACTACTCGGTGCTTGATCGTATAAACATCACCTTACCCTGAATCTGCGTTCGTCTGGCAATTTCCTTACCAGCGTTACAGAATACCAGGTTAGGCGTGATAATAACAGAGATTGACAGTGACCAAGGTACAACATTTGTGTCCAGAATGAAACACAAATTATGAAAATATCTGAACATTGACTGGAAAATCCAGGCACCGTACCATGAAGCTGGTATAGTTGATACACTATGACAAATGTATTAGTGCGTTACTAGAAGGTCTATAATTGGCCAAACAGGTAGCTAGTAGAATTGACTCAGCAATAACACTAAAATACATAACTGACATTGACAGAAGTTTAAATATAATAAAAGCAGAAAATAATAAAAGATACAGAAAAACGTAGAAGAAATGACAGTGGCCTTACAGTAGCACCAGTCAGTCTGCTCTCATTGTCCATTATAGGTGTGCATGGTGTTGGCCATTGCACAAGGGGGAGGTACTAGGTTGTGTGGAAAGTGAGACAATTATTGAGGAAAACTGCAAATATCGCAAAAAGGGGATTTTGGGCACCGAATTTACAGTAATTTGTGGATGCAACCCTAGGCAGATGTGATATTTGCATCAAGAACAATGTTAGAAAGGAGTTTGAGATTTGGAATAACAATAATGACTAGTTCAGATAATGGAAATTAATTAATTTGTCGATAAGGTAGTAAGAATAATTTAGCAGAAACTCAGAATTAGACAAAAAGCTATGTAAGCAGGAAAAACAGAGAGAGAGAGAGAGAGAGAGAGAGAACTGGAGGAGAACAAGGAGCCAAAGGTGAAACCAGGAGACTGCCTCTACGCGAGGGTCTCCAGAAGAAAGTAAGATCTGCAAGGATCCAAGGGTCCAGACCTGGCAAAAACGGGCAACATCTACGACTGTGCAAGTGGAACGAGCATCGACATGATGCCACCTGAACCACTGAGCCTTGGCATTACAAGAGTCCCAGGAGGACGCTGAGAAAGGACCAGAAACATATCCACCTGATCCAGAACAACAAAGACGAAGAAAAACCAGAACTGCATGGACAATAACACCAACATCAGCAACGACAACAAGAACTGGCAGAAGACCCCAGTTATGAGATACTAAAGTGAATGGATGGATTAAACTGAACAGAGCGGATTTGCAGGACACGTAATAGAACATGGGTAGACATGAGAAAGGGATAAAGAATCAGTATGAATGTTCATTTGTTTATATGATATTAGCTGATATGAAAGGGCCACAAGGGGGTGTAGTACAGAAATGACAACTGGTGCATGAGGTCACACTGAAATGGAGAAGTCTGAGACAAGTAACAATGAATTTTTCAGCTGATCCATGTAATTAAATAGATTTCTGGTCCATTGAGGAGGGCAGATTTAAGGTGGATGTTATCTGAATGTTAGACATAGCTTGAAATATACTTTGGTGGGTCAAATTGATGAACAGCTTATTTGCTGAATAATAATAATTTAGAGGCAGCCATGAGCTGCAGGGATACTGACTGTTGTTTCAGCCTTAGGGCTGTGTAAATGCTCGGGTGTCCAGGGGACCCATGGTTTGGTATTAACACTTTAGTTGGATGTGTACTCCTAATAACAGTACTGATATTTGTAATCATAAATTACAACACCAGCTGTTTAAGTATCTAAGATTATTATAAGTATGATAACAGAACATAGATCCTTTTTCTTTTTAGTATGTATGGTGATTATATAAATTATTCTTAACTGTTTGGAATTATCAATGAAGGATAAATCATAGACCGTAGTAGGGGACTAAGGGCTCTAAAATTATGTCTAATTACTATCTTTATTTACATGTAACATTTATAACTTAACTCATCTTTTATTTTTAAGATTGTTTATTGCTGCTAGATTATAACAGCTAACAGGATACCTGGTAAGGAAGTGAGCCTTGTTTGTGAAAAGACGCAGGCAGATTGAAGCTTTTGAAGGAGACAATTGACCATTTATTGAGTTTTAATCGAGAGATGACAGATGCATTTGTTAGCATTTAATTGGTCTTACAGTTATTGATTTAAAACTAAATTTATTGATTTATAACTTGAATCATTATTAATTGAAGTTAGAGTTCCAGTGTGGCCATGCTAATTGTGCTAGCTATGTATGGTTTGATGAAAAGTGTCATTGAGTTATCATTTCTTACGTACGGTACGAGGGGAAGGTCATGTAGTTAGGTGACATGGCTTACTAACCATGCCAAGGGGGGAATGTTGAGGATTTATTGGACACATGTGCCTTTGTGGCTGTGGGGGCCACACAATTTTGTACCCATATAATTATTTACATCTGATATATTTGCATTTCTAATTGTGGTGATGTCACTCGTTCAGACCAAGTCTCTTTAAGACATGATTAGCAGCTGCGTCTCAGCCTAACGGAGAAAGTACAGAATGTTCTTTGGCCTTGGAAGTGTTCACCAGTTTTGTGAACTGTGGGTATGTGTGTGTGTGTGTGTGTGTGTGTGTGTGTGTAAGATATGTTGTACAGAGACTTGCTCTAATCTCCAGTAACTTGGGTTATCTCACATGTTCATGTGTATAATTACTCAGTTATTTGTAATTTGATTAATAAGCAGATTTATTCCAAGTGATCCTTTTATTCTGTAAGTGCATATGATGAATAACTGTATTTTTGATGTTAAAGTGTTAGTTTAAAGCTTTTACATGGTCACAGAGATTAATCATGATCTGGATTTAGTATAATTATGTAAGAACTGAATACAATTTATATGTAGCAGTTAGAGGCTTGATGCTGAAACTAAAAACTGAGATAAAGCTCGTCTTCACACATGCCAGGTCAGGGTGACCCGAGGGGAGATAAGGGTGGGGCTCCTGGGCAGCAGATGTTCTAAAAGTTGGGAAATAACCATAACATAATGTCTGACCTTGACTGAGTTGTATATAAGGGCCAGAGATTTGTGGCTCTTCGGCTTCTTCGCACCTCTGCTGTGGTGTGTGGTTGTCCCTTATTGCTTGCAATAAACTTGTCTGCCTCTCCTCTGAAACTTTGATTCTGCTTGAGTGTGGTTCTTGATTAAGTGAGCAGCATGCATTCTGTCAAACAACCACGACACTATCTTTATTATGAACACAGTGTTATGTAAGGGTAATAAGTATGTTCTGTATGGCAATAAGAAAAAAGATTGGTGAATGATTGGTTAATAAAATAAATAAATCTCACAGTAACCATTAAGCTCAGTAACCATTTTCCCCTGGTGAGGATCAGGAGGTGGAATTTATTTAATATGATTATGGAACCACAGTGATCTCTAACCTGCCTACTGGGAAGAGATGAGCAGCTCTAAAGTTCAGACTGGATCCAGAAGTCATGAGCTGCTGCATCAGAGTCTGATCCCTGTAAGAGAGAAATGCAGATGATGTGGATGTGGATCTTCTGAAAGACCTCCAGCATTTCACACCTTACTGACCTGGATGGAGGTGCAGGGGGAAGCAGGGGTGTGGCTAAGGGCGTGTGTTCAGATGTGGGCGGGGCTTCATCATAAGTCATGTCCTGTCTGGGCAGGAAGCATCAGAACAACAAGGACAGAAAGCAGGAGGAATGTAAACAGAGATATAAATCCTTACCAGGGACAGAAGCCTTACCACATTACCTAGAGGCTCATAAATGTAACCTCCCTATAGATACTGATCGCTCTGGCACACCCCCTTGTGGAGAGGAAGGTAATGGCAGCCTTGTTTTCCTGGTTTCTTTTGTTCCTGTGGGCATCTGCTTGTAGCTTTGGAGACCTGGTGACCCCAAATCTTTAACTGTGATGTTTGGAGATATGTTGTGCCTCTATAACCTTTTCATCTCTGTCTGTGGGGCAAAATACATGTGCAAACTCTTGGTTGTTTTAAACTTTGATTATTGTCCTGACTGTGGAAGTGTGTTGTCTTTAACCTATCACATGTCGATAAATAAATAAGGGAATTTGGGCACGGAGTCAGCTCATGTGTGCACTGCTGACCCAGACTTACCTGACTTGAGGAACTCTAGGGAAATCCCCAGACGAGGAGAACACAGACAGATAGATAGAGGATAAAGATCCAGAATGGAACCCAGAGGATGGGACGGTACCCAGAGCTAAGGTAGGACAGGAGGAAACCTGGAGTCAAGGAATGCTACATCAGCTTACCGCACTGTTTCCTGGCACAGGTCCTCAGGGTGGCCAGAGGGTGAGGAGCCTCTTCATCACCAGTCTGTTTAGAACCTGTACTTGTACGGCACACAAAATGTACAGACAGTTGAAGGTTCCATGATGCAGGCACTCCATGATCTGTAAGTATTCATTATCAGTCAAACCAGAAACTAATGCTACTCCGAGACTAACAAGCAAGTTCTCAGATGGACATTAAGGTCTCATATAATAATAGATACTAAGAGTTTGAAGTTCACTTGGCAAAATTCCATACAAAGAGCAGATACAGTAACAGTGTAGAGGATAGAGGAGATATTGTCCTGGGTACTGATTGAAGAGCTGGGTCTTCAGGCTTCTGCAGAATGAAGAGAGACACTGGACCTTTCTGACTGGTGTAGGAAAATCATTCTAGAAACTTTCAGGTCTGTCTTTGTGGGCATGGCTCGATCTCAGAGAAGGATGTACCAGGTGCTCTGAAGCTGAAGACCTGAGTTGGCATACAGGTGTGTAGTTCTAATTCAAAAATGTATAAGAAGCCATAAGGCTCAGTCACTCAGCCCAGTGATTATTGTACAGTAAGAACAGGAGTGGACCAAGAACTGATCCCTGAGGAACACCTGTAATAATCCTATGAGGTGATGAAAGTGAACCTCACCATCATACCTGATAGGATGGATCTTGTAAATATGATTTAGACTCTCTGGTGTGTGATGCTACACCACTAATGAACTAACAAACATTGGAAACTAACTAATGAACTTTAGAGAATTTTGATCTGCATTATGAACAGTGGAGAATTACCGCTGGTCCTCTAAGCTATGGAGCTGAGCTTTAAACCAGGCACCCCGTGTTATCCTCTAAACCCTTGTTGGGATCCCTCTACAGGATAAGCAGTAAGAGGCAGAGTGTGGTCAGCAGGTGCCCCTCCAGTCCAGCTTGCTGTGTTATTTGTCAGTACCTGGTCACACAGGTGTGTATATTACAGGGATACACCCACAATCTTGACCATGGGTCCAAAGAAAGCAGTTTTGAAGTTGAGTAGCTCTCCGAGGTAAGGTATGGTAAAAAGGTTGGAAGCTAATTGAGCTCATTAAAAATGTTCTGTTCACCACAGAAGCTTCACTTTCAGAAACACAAATGCTCTTACAGAGGCTCCCCATCATAGCTGCTAACATGGACACGGTCTGAACCTTTGAGACGGCTGTGGCACTGCATCAGGTACGAGTGACTCATAATCTCTGACTGGGACCTAAAATGTGTGCCTCAAACCCTTAAAGGAATACTCCAGCATGTATGTCCTAATCTCTATCTGCTACATGTGTAGGGTTAGAGTTAGACCAGTTAGCTTGGTTAAAAATCTATCAATTAATGAAATACATATTAATTATTTATCTGAAAGCTCTGAACACATGGCTATATATCTACTGTACACACAATTCTAATAATGATGTAAATTATTTTGTCCACTAGAGGGCGATGATGTATTTAAAATGTCAAACAGCAAACAATGTGAAAGTGAAAGCTCCAGTTTGACATCACCTACGAAGATCAACATTTCCTGACTTATCCATAATATTATGGTTTGTACATCACACTGTTGTTGCTGTTTCCATCTAACAGTGAGTTGAACCAAATCCATTCCATGTTAAAAGGAGTACAGGGATTAATCTGTAAGGAAGGAGATCCAATCAGACTTTTTATGTGTTGATTGAAAGTTGTTGTTATATCTCTCTAAGCCTGAACTGGTCGGTGCATGAACATACAGGTTTGTGTGAGTAGTTGGACTGTTTTTCTGCTTCTGGAGAAACTGAAAGGAATGCAGAAGTGTTAAAGATTAGAGTGACGAGTGAGTATTTTCATTAGTTCTACACACCCAGCGCTGTTATAAGCTCACAAAGTGCATTCAGTTCTAATCAGAGCTTTAAAACAGAACAAGTATCTGTGGAACATTCTGCTGTAGAAATGATAAAGTGTCTTTCAGGGATGAAGTTTCTCCGTGTGACTCTGCTGATTCTCTGCAGCTATGGAATCCAAATCAGGTAATAATCTCCATGATGTGTCTGTCTGTGCTGTCTGGCTGTACTTTGTACATACGTGTGTTTGGTAAGATTCACATTTACAGAGCATGGCTGGATAACCTGAAGGATTTTTAGGATTTAATTTCTGTAGGTCCTGCATTGCTCTAGTGGAGATAGATTTCATTTTTCTTGTTTCTGATGTACCGTATGATAAATGTAACTTTTCTGCAGCTGTTTAATTTGAAGTGAATTATTTTTGTAATTTTCTAAGAAGTTAAACTAAAGCATGTGAGATTAAACACAGTAACTGAGTCACATAGTGAATTATAGAATTGAATTCCATACAGGATAAGATTTATAAAGTTCTGTAAGATGCATCTCCATTATACCAGACTTATTTACTACAGCTGGGCTCTCAGAAATTCTTTCAGTGTTTAAAAATGTAGAATAAAAGCTGTAGGACCAGTCAGAAGGAGGGTGAGGGAAAGCTTACAAGGAAACACCAGCTACAAAATGAGCAGAAACCAAACCCACACCCACCCACTGTCAGGCAAAGGGCATGGTCACTGGTACTGGGTTATTGGGCATAGGTTTTATTTATTATCAACAACTATAAAATATCAATTTCATTTTCCTCATTGTGCCAAAAGGAACATCTGAGGGGAAAAAGCCCAGGTATGAGGACTCATTAGTGAGTGAAATATGTCCCTACACTTTGCCGATGTTATAACTGTATTTACAGGAACTTTTATGTCTAAAGGCAGAACCTGATGTGCATTTAATATCTGATTGTGGATTTTGTTCCCTGTTGTAAATATCTGATGTTATTAGTCCTTCCTGATTAAACAAGCTACATGTGTAATAATTTACTGTTGTTCATTTGTTTCTTACCCACAATGCAGAGCGTTTTGCAGTGGTTGGTCCAGATGCTCCTCTTGTTTCTGTAGTCGGTGAAGACTTGGTTCTGCCCTGTTCTATCGAACCCAACACCAGTGCTGTGGACCTGAGGGTCGAGTGGATCAGAGTAGATTTAAAGGACAAATTAGTTCATTTCTATGAGGATCATAAAGACAGAAATGAAAACCAGAATCAGCTCTACAGAGGAAGAACATCACTGTTTAAAGAGGAGCTACAGAAAGGAAACACTTCCCTCAAACTCTCAGTGCTCCGACGCCATGATGAAGGAGATTACAAGTGTCTGGTTGATGCCATATCCTGGTATGATTACACTACTTTTCATGTCACCGTTGAAGGTAATCAGAACTCACCAAAACTAATCTCCTTACATTTTCCTACCACAGTGATCAGTGTGTGTTACAGTTACTTAATGATTAATGATCACATTGTTCATTTAAAATGATCTGTAACTTACTATAATTGTACTTGGGTTCATTTCTAGATAAAGTCCTTCATGGTAGGAAGATTGTTCTCAGCATTTCAGCTTTAGCCTTTGCTGTTGGACTGATCGTTGCTGTTGGACTGATAATAACTGGGGATTCTCATCAAAAGAAAGGTAATAGTTCAGTTACTTTATCTAACAATGTTACATTATTATTTATATATAAATCCTAGTCAGTACCAGAATCCCCTGCAGTCAGTAGTAGTCAGTAGTTGGTGTTTGTTGTTGCTCTGGTTGGTGACTCTGATTCCTTCTGATGAACTAAATCTCTTTCTATAAAAGAGGACATTTTGAATGATGGAGGTAATGAAGAATGGGAGATGATCTCAGCCCCTCCCTCTGCACGTCTCTCCATCAGTATAGAAAACAGGAATTCATTGAAGAGTTTGTTTAAATTAAGACCCAGAGCTAAACTACAGCTATGAAACACCATTTATAAAAGACTGTATCTGTGTAATACTTACAGTTCATCTTTAAAGCTGTTTTCATTTTTACTGACCTTTGATGAAATGATAAAATATGGATCTTTTTCAGAGTATTTCAGCACAAAGCAGAAATATGCAGGTAAGGATTACTTAACATGTTATACAGTGTGTGTGTGTGTGTGTGTGTGTGTGTGTGTGTGTGTGTGTGTGTGTGTGAGAGAGAGAGAGAATTGCACAGTTTTAATTACACACACTCAGCCATCCTGCAAACATGGAAAATGTACATTGTATCTCTTACACACACACACACACACACACACACACACACACACACACACACACACACACACACACTAAAAGCATCACATTGTGTCTCTGGCAGTGGATGTGACTCTGGATCCTGATACAGCTCATCCTTACCTCATCCTGTCTGATGATGGAAAACAAGTGAGAGATGGAGACAGAAGGCAGAATCTCCCTGATACAGTAAAAAGGTTTGATAGATATCCTATTGTCCTGGGTAAGCAGGGTTTCTCCTCAGGGAGATGTTACTATGAGGTTCAGGTCAGGGGGAAAACTGAGTGGATATTAGGAGTGGCCAGAGAGTCCATTAGCAGGAAGGGGGGCATTACACTATGTCCTCAGCATGGATTCTGGACTGTGGCTCTGTGGAATGGGAATGAGTACAAAGCCTTTGCTGGTCCCCCCGTTCCTCTCAGGCTGAAGCAGAAGGTGGAGAAGGTGGGAGTGTTGGTGGATTATGAGGAGGGTTTGGTCTCCTTTTATGATGTGGAGATCAGATCTCATATCTACTCTTACACTGGTCAGTCTTTCACTGAGGAACTCTATCCGTTCTTCAGTCCATGGGATAATGCTGGAGGTACAAACTCAGAGCCACTGATCATCTTACCTGTTAATCACAGAGGAGAAACACCTGCTTAGATCTTCATCATCATCATCATCATCATCGTCAGACACTAGTTAGCTTTAGTGTTAACACTTAGCATCTTGTTAGCACTTAGCTCCTTCTTCACACTTATTCTTTTGTTAGCCTTTAGCCTCATCTGTGCACTTAGCTCTTAGCTTGTGTTAATATTAGCCCTGCGCTAGCACTTAGCTCACTATTAGCTTTTTACTTATTGCTAACGTGCCATTTTCTTTATTCAGCTGTTAGCCACTTGTTAGCTTTTAGCTCATGTTAGCATGTAGCAATTTAACACTTAGCTCCCTATTAACTCTTAGCCTCTTTTGTTAGACATTTGTTAGCATGTAGCCTGTTTTAATACTTTCATAGCACACATCTCTCTGTTAGCACTTAGCTTATCGTAATGTGTTGTTTGTTTTTGTCAGTCCCTTAGTTACTTGTTAGCCCTTAGCTAGCACTTAGCTTCCTGTTAGGCTTTCGTTCCCTGTTAGCCCTTAACTTCCTAACACTTATATCATTGTTAGCCTTTTGTTAGCATTTAGCTCAGTGAAAGCTGAAGTATTCACTTAGCCATTGCTAGCTTTTAGCTTGTGTTAGTACTTACCATATTACTAGCACCTAGAATCAAAACTGCATTTTGCCAGCACTTAGCCTTTTGATAGCTCTAACTCATGTTAGCATTTAGCATTTCTCTAGCTCCCTATTACCTTAGCCTTTTGTTAGCTTTTAGCATTTGTTAGTACTTAGGATTTTACTAGCACTTAACTTCTTATTAGCTCTTGGCCTCTTGCTAGCAGCAAGCGTCTTGTTAATTAATTAGCTTTTCTCAGTTTTTATCTTCTTGTTAGCACTTAGCTCCCTGTTAAACATTGGGCTCTTGTTAGCCCATAGTCTCTATTTTAGCCACTTGCTAGCCTTTAACTTCTTATTATCACTTAGTTTTGGCTAACCTATTGTTAGCCTAGCACTTAGCTCCTTATTAGTTCATAGCCTCTTGTTAGCATTTAGCGTTTAGCACATTGTTATGGATGAGCATCATGCTAGCACTTAGCATTTTCTTTTTCTAAACTCCTGTTAGCACTTTTGTAATGCTTAGCTACCCATTAGGCGTTAGCAGCTTAGTGGTTCTTAGCCTTTTGCTAATGCATAATTAGCATCTTTATTGAGATTCCCAAGTGCTAATGACCAAATCCTTGGGGCTGATTGTTGCTGAGAGTTTGAGCAGAAAAACCAATCCATCTCTGGGTGTAATGAGGAGGGCTGGTCATGTGATCAGTACTAATGGATCCCTTCCTCTTTATTATGATCTCATGGATATTTATCTGTCAGATGGGAATAGAGTTTAGCTGAGGACCTTCTCTACGACTCTCCACTAAATTCTGCTCCTTCAGAAACGTTTGGTTTTGTTAGAATCCCAACCCGCTCAGATTTACACACGGCCTCTGCTGCTTTATTCAGGAAGCTTCAGATTCTTCCTCTTTATGATGCTCATCTTCCTCTGATGTGGGTTTGTATTTATAAGGTATTATTCAAATGAAGGGAATATTCCAGAGCAGCTCAGGAATTTTTTTACAGCAAATCCAGAGGTTCCTTCAAACTCAGCTCATCAGCAGAGGCCCATTTTCAGTCAGATTTAGGGGAACTCAGATATGGAATGGGTTTTCCTGTTTGGTTCCAAATGTTCTGCTATAAAACAGGACAAAAGACGTTTTAAAGATCATTTAACAGCCCTATTGTAAGGATTTTCATTGCTGTTTGTGTATCTGTATGATTTGTTACACGTTTATAAATAAATATGTTGATATTATTTAGCTGGTTTGTTGGTTTGATTTTGTGTTTCTATAATATTATGAAATGTTAGACTTATTTATCTGGAGGCTTTATTTATCATATGTAGGTTTTTCTCTCCCTGCACTCTATATTATATATTTTTGTTTCTTGTGAGTATTTTAAACTGTGCAACAACTTGTTAGCCATTAGCACTCTGTTAGCACTTAGCTCCTTGTTAGCTTGAGTTTAATACAGGTTAGACTCATCCTTTATTTTATCTTTTAATTCCAAACATGACTTTTATATCACATGTAGCAGTGGATTGTTTCCATAAACCAGTGATGTCATCAATGTTCTATGGGTGTAAATGTTCTATAGTCCCTTTTGTAAATAGGTTGTTTGTGATTACTGACTATAATGATGAGTTAGATTTATGCTCCCTTATTATCTCCATCATTAGCAATAGAGCAGGAATTAAACATTGGGATGCTTATTAAAGAGTCTGGATTGGTAGAGTTCCTTCGGTTCTATCTTCCTTAGTTTCTGTATTTTGTGAGGAACCTTCCAGCTCCATTTGTTCCCCAACCAGTCCAGACTTCACACACAGATTTGAGCTGCACCTCATACAACATGCTGCTATGCTAACGGATATGAGATTAGCTTTACTCTAACTGATAGGGTACAAATGTACCATCCTACTTAGTGCAGTAGTGGTGGTGTAAGATGCAGCCACTGCTGGGGTTCTCCAGTGGTGTTACAGTTACACTATGATATGCTACTGATATTAGCAGCTGTCTTTAATATGAACACAATGTTATGTAAGGTCAATAAGTATGTTCTGTATGGTCATAAGATAAAAGTCTAATGATTGGTTAATAAAATAAATAAATCTCACAGTAACCATTAAGCTCAGTAACCATTTTCCCCTGGTGAGGATCAGGAGGTGGAATTTATTTAATATGATTATGGAACCACAGTGATCTCTAACCTGCCTACTGGGAAGAGATGAGCAGCTCTAAAGCTCAGACTGGGTCCAGAAGTCATGAGCTGCTGCATCAGAGTCTGATCCCTGTAAGAGAGAAATGCAGACGATGTGGATGTGGATCTTCTGACAGACCTCCAGCATTTCACACCTCACTGACCTGGATGGAGGTGCAGTGGGAATCAGGGGCGTGGCTAAGGGTGTGTGTTCAGGTGTGGGCGGGGCTACATCATGATAAGTCATGTCCTCTCTGGGCAGGAAGCAGCAGGGCAGTAACCCGACACCTAGAGAGGAAATGACATCACTCTGATAGAGAAGGAAAAGAGCAGCAGAACAACAAGGACAGAAAGCAGGAGGAATGTAAACAGAGATATAAATCCTTACCAGGGACAGAAGCCTTACCACATTACCTAGAGGCTCATAAATGTAACCTCCCTATGGATACTGATCGCTCTGGCACACCCCCTTGTGGAGAGGAAGGTAATAGCAGCCTTGTTTTCCTGGGAGAAAGCTGTAAACTTATTGTCATGTCATTTTACTTAGAAAAACTGTGAAAAAAATTATGATTAAAAAAACGTAACAACAATAAAACTTTAATTTTTATACTAGTTTTTATGTCACTTTAAAAAAATTTCGCAATTAAACCATAAAAAATTTATGTAATTTTACAGTTAATTTTCTTTATTTATGATGGTTATTTATGATAATTAATTTTAGACATTTTCACAATTATAAAATTGCAATATTTTAAAAATACAATAAACATACATCATTTTACAGTTAATTTTCTTTTTATAATGTTTTTTAATGTAATTTTATCAATTTTCAAAATGATAAAATAAAATTTTACTGTTCATTTCCATTTTCTAATGGTTTTTAATGTCCTTTTAGACATTTTCACAATTATAAAAAGTGATTTTAAGTGTAATTTTAATAAATGCATGTAATTTCAAAAATTGACAGTGATTTTTAATCTTTCATTTTAACCTTTTTAACAGTTATAAATTTCAAAGTATGTAATTTCACAAGAAATTCAATTAAACTTTATTGTCATCATACTGAAGCAGGGCTGTACAGTGCAGCGAAACAGCTTTAGGCTGGATCTCCAGTGCAGGTACAGAAGGACACAGAACAAGACGAGACATCCAGAGCAGAGACAAAAGCACAATGGACAGACATTACTACAATAAATACAGGTCTATACATGGGCAGGTGGACATGGTTCCAGTAGGAGGACTGTAGCTGGAGGTAGAACAGCATACGTGGGGAAGTAGTGGAGGAGTTAAAGTGCACAGAGCAGGCAGTCCTCTGAGCTGGTGGGAATGGACAAGTGGCAGTCTGTGTGTAGTTCAGGTTGTGGGTTGTGTGACTGGTGTCACCAGTTTAACAGCACTGCGGAAAAAGCTGTTCTTCAGTCTGGTGGTTCTGGCCCTGAAGTTCCTGTATCTCCTTCCAGATGGCAGGGCCTGGAACTGGAAGTGACTGGGGTGTGTGGGGTCGGAGGAGATGCTGAAGGCCTTCCTCAGGCATCTCTTTTTGTAGAGGTCCTGCATGGGTGGGAGGGCAGCCGCGGTGATGTACTGGGCAGTTCTCACCACTCTCTGCAGGGCCTTGTGTTCAGCAGCACAGTGTGATGTAACTGCTCCAAATGCTCTCCACAGAGGACCTGTAGAAGTTCCAGAGGAGCTGTTGAGGCAGGTTGACTCTCTTCAGCCGTCGGAGGAAGTGGAGGCGCTGTTGTGCTTTCCTGATGATGTGGGATGTGTTCAATGACCAGGTATGATCCTCAAAAACTCAGAGAAACTTGAAGCTGCTCACGCTCTCCACCGTCGTCCCCTCGATGCTGAGGGGTGCCCTCTGGTCCCCCGCCTGAAGTCAACCATCAGCTCCTTGGTTTTGCTGACGCTGAGGGAGAGACTGGTGGCAGCAAACCGCTCACCAATGGAGCTTCACTTCCTCCCTGTACGCTCCCTCATCATCGCTGGTGATGTTGCCGATGACTGTTGTGTCGTCAGCAAACCTGATGATGGTGCTGTTGCTGTGTTTGGCAAAGCAGTCTTGGATGTACAGGGTGAAGAGCAACGGAGAAAGTACACAGCCTTGTGGGCATCCAGTGCTGAGTGTGAGGATGGGGTAGGTGTGGGCACCCATTGTGATGGACTGTGGTCTGCCAGTCAGAAAGTCCATGATCCAGTTACAAAGAGTGTCACAGATTCCAAGGGTGTTAAGCTTGGAGACCACTCTGGATGGGACGATGGTATGAATGCAGAGCTAAAGTCCACAAACATTGACATATGTGTTTGTTCCCTCCAGATGGTTGAGTGCGGTGTGTAGTGCCAGGGTGGCTGCATCGTCCGTGGATCTGTTTGCCCGGTAGGCATGTGTCCAAAGTGTTCGGGAGGCTGCTCTTTATGTGAGCCAGGATCAGCCTCTCAAAACACTTCATGGCAACGGGTGTGAGAGCGATGGGACGGCAGTCGTTCAGGCAGGAGATGGTGGTTTGCTGAGCCTGAGCAGTGTCTTCAAAGCGGGCATAGAAGGTGTTCAGTTCAGCAGGGAGGGAGACGGCTGTGCATGTGGCACATCCATCTGGGGTCTGAGTTGGCATCGAAGTAGGCTGTAGGTGTGTTTGGCAGTTCTAATGCCAGCCTTCAGGTTGTGTCTGGCAGCCTTGAATTCTTCACTGTTCCCAGATATAAAGGCTGCATCTGGAGCTTTCAGCAGACTCACCTTCCCCGCTCTGCTGGGTCCACATGCCCGTCTCTGCGTCTTCCAGTCGGCCACGGGGCCGTGTTCGGACAATACCAAGCGTGGGGTCAGCAGGTGGTTACTTACAGCGCTGACCGATGTCTAGCAGCACTTTTCTGTCATAGACGGTGTTCGGTTTGCACATCCTGGACAGATGGTGCATCAAACAAACAAACAAACAGAACAGGACCATAAACAGAAGGTCCACAGGTTAGCAGGAGAGGTAGCCAGCTGCTGCCGGAGGAAATGCCTTAGGTAGCAGTAATTCTTAGTTTTAGAGTCAGGTTCTGAAAAATGGTTTTGAAAATAAATAACAACAAATTCTATCTATTACTTTATCCAACACCATGTTTTATGTTTTGTAGTTTGTTGTTGCTATGGTAACAAAATGGCTAGAAAATGATATTTCCAACAGAAGGATTATTACCGCACTGCAGTGCAAACACAAACACTTTATACATGTACAGCTTTATAACCCTCCTTTCTTATCTAACTGTATTTTACTAAATAATCCCTTTATACAGCCAGCATTATAATTCTACAAAGCTAAACAACAAAACATCTTTAAAACTAGATCTGTATTTCCTGAAAGAATTTCAGCGGTGCTTAAAACCTGGTAATCACAAAGAATGTGGGGTTCTACTTGGTGTCTCTATACTTTTGGCCTTGTGGGTTTGTGTGTATGTATTGTTAAATGAACAGGAACAATTCACATTAGAAAGAAGTCAGAACCACCTTAGGAAGCAGCAGACTCATTAGTGTGCTCATTATGTGCAGACAAACGAACTAATTACAAACAGTTTAGCCAAAGCCACATTCAGGCTTTAATGTATAAGGTATTAATACATTACTAAATGTAATAGATTATTAAAGCTCTTACCTCTGAATGACCTCCATTGTAGCAGAGAGCTCAGAGGAGAAGCCAATATTCATGCAGCAGAACAATGTGTACATCAGGATGGAGGCATCAGTGAAACTCTGCCCATCAGAATTAGCAACGGCTCCATCTACTGCTACCATAAAGGAAGCTGCACAAAGGGGATGTTCCTGTGGAAGCATTAATCACTAATCTCTTACTGGGGCTGCCATCCATCCCATTTAAACCATTAAAGCCATTTACAGCTGGGAACTCTTTCATAAGAACAAAAATGTGGATGAAGTGATGCCGCTGGGAATGAGTTGGGATCAAAGCAAAAAGGCTCCGACAAAATGTACGAGTCAGCAATTATTATTATTATTATTATTATTGTGGCCAGGCCTGAGTATTACACTGGATATGTTATTGCATTTATTTTTACATTTTTAAATGTACTCAAGTGATTCAGATTTCTTTTACAGATGTTTCGTCTTACTCTGTCATGTCCAGTTCCCAGCTGTTAGGCATCTCTGCTCACATCCTGTGTCACATGACAGCTGCCAGCCATTGCTGGTTCCTTCAAGGCAAGTGAAGCCAGCTGACCACTTTCATTCAGTTCCTGTTCCTGCTAAATCTGAACATGATCTGGGGTATAATGTATTTGGGGGAAAGTTCTCCTCAGATGCTCTCTGTCACTTCCACGTTAAACAGAAAACAAAGAAAAAACCTTAATAAGGCACGACTAAGATTTATTGTGTGTGCATTGTTACTGTCCTAAGTGAATAAGAAAGTGGGATTTCTTACGTGTTGAAGTATCCAATCAGCTTTCTAGCCTCACTGGGCCTTAGAATGGCCATCAGGTCAGATTCCTGCAGACACTGCAGATCATCCACTGTTCCCACCCCAAGTGACTTCATGGGTCTGTGAGTAACCTTTGTTTGTCTTCATGCAGGTTTGGTAAGACAGAGCTTATCAAAGTTCCAGCTCCACTCTCCATAACTAGTCAGAACACACTAAAGCAATTTAATTACCTTTCACCAGTAAATAGTGAATATAAAGAATAAATATCATCAAATGGATCCTAACCATTCTGACTCCCACAATGTTATTATACATATAAAATTATAACTGTAATTTAGTCAGCATCAATTCTACTGTGTCTAAGGGAAATCACTAATGTTCCACCCACACAATAGGCAGGTAATGGATAGCAGTCCAACAACTCACCTGCCTGTACACACAGCAGAGGCATCACTGATTCTGCTTCCAAAAGC
This sequence comes from Ancistrus triradiatus, assembly GCA_025084515.1. Lineage (NCBI taxonomy): Eukaryota > Metazoa > Chordata > Actinopteri > Siluriformes > Loricariidae > Ancistrus > Ancistrus triradiatus. Next base: position 350,186 of record JAJAGP010000367.1, on the reverse strand, counting down.
TCATGTAGTCCAATATCTGCTAAATAGGATGCATCGTACGATGTCACAAGAAGGTAAACAAGCTTGGTCTCCTTAGCCAACACAAGCTCTATTTGTCCAAATGCTGTAGGCTCTCCATGATTAAGACATAAAAACAAACCCATCTTGTAGAGAGTGCCTCTCAAGTTTACTTCTGTAGAAACAACTGAAAGAAAAAACTGGAGAAAAGAAAGTGCTGAGGCTGAGATATGCCTGAAGAAGCTGATGGAAACTAGCAAGACTTGGACAGACATCTCTGAAGTTCTGGGTTCTTCGTATGCATCTCTTGAAATAAGAGTGTTTACTTTCAAACCTCATAGTCCACAGTCTAATGAGGGGCCAAACTTCATCATTAGAAGGGGTAGTGGGTGAGATAATGATCCTTGGGTTTCAGTTTGTCCTCAGGAAACACTTCCATTCTTTTCTCCAGATATTCCAATATCAACACATTCAGGTATGCTATTTGAGCCAAAGATATTTTGGGAGCACAAACTAGCTCCACAAGTTCTTACAACTGAATAACTCTCATAGCACAGCAGCAGTAACTGAAGATTGTCAAAACCTGACGGATAAAATGGATCAAAGTTACCAAGTGTAAAGTAGACACCCAGTATTTTGTGTTTTCTTTTGGCTGAACCTTTACATAAGAAGAATCAGTCAGTATAAAGTTTAAGAAAGTGGATAAAATACCAGCCTCTATGCGCCGAAGGAAAGTGAACGTTCTGGAAGCTTCTGGCGGGTAAATGGTTCCTGCAGCGCTGGCGTTGCTTCACCAAGCTCTCCGCTCTCTGAGGATCCGGCCTGGGTCTGTAAGATGCTGTGCCTTGCCAAATTCCGTTCTCGCGTTGCGGGTCATTTTATATTTTCCTTTTTATTCCTTTAAAAGTAAAACGGAATAAAAATTAATTAAACTTCTTAATCGCTTCTCATTTAAATTCACGGATTGAAATAAAGTGTGTTGGCGCCCCCCTTAGGGTCACAGACGCATGACAGGCATGTTCAGGGCTAATGTCATGTGAAAGTCATGTTTGATGTCAGAATTTATTTCACTATTAAAAATGGAAAAAGCAGAAGAAAGAGAACAATTTAGTGACAAACGTGACACAAACCCGGAGAGCACAGGTTTTCGGCACAGCGGCTACGTGATGCTTAAATACATCGGAAAGACATCAATATAACATAAAGTGACTATTTCAGAGAGACACGTCACAGCCGAAGCATCCAGGGACTCCATGTCGGTTTGTGCTGGGACTTAGTATATATGATATAATATATATAATAGTTCTACATATTGTCCGGTAATTTACTGATATGTCGTTTCATCCTAAAAAAACATTACATATAAAAACGATAAATTCATGTTAAATTAAAAAGAAATGTAGAGTTTTTGACAGCTGTTTTACGGAGTTTCAGTAGTGTAGCTGTTTTACTTTTGTTTAGTTTGTATCTTCTTTAACCTATCGCATGTCGATGAATAAATAAGGGAATTTGGGCATGGAGTCAGCTCATGTGTGCACAGATAGACAGATAGATAGATGATAAAGATCCAGAATGGAACCCAGAGGATGGGACGGTACCCAGAGTTCAGGTAGGACAAGAGGAAACCTGGATTCAAGGAATGCTACGTCAGCTTACCACAACGTTGCATGGCACAGGTACTCAGGGTGGCCAGAGGGTGAGGAACCTCTTCATCATCAATCCGTTTAGTACCTGTACTTGTATGACACACACAATGTACAAACAGTTGAAGGTTCCATGATGCAGGCACTCCATGATCTGTAATTATTCATTATCAGTCAAACCTATTAGGAACCATGCAGAACCACGCTTTGAACCTTCCACCTGTCTGGTGACCTCAGTTCAGTCGCCATAGGGACACGAGCCTCCGTTTACACCCTCTCAACAGCCATTGGTTCTACTTTGTATTCATGAGATAACGTTAGCTATCGGGTACTGATTGTACTTTGCCCCATTTTTGCTGTTTTTGCAGCTGCTGTAAGGTGATCATCGATCAGATTTTTTCTAATACAATGATGTACTCTACTTTCATTGCAGGTTTGCTACCTACAACCACCTTATGGCCTTCTGGGAACTGATTGAACCTGTAACACATCAAATGAGCCGGGTCACCAGCTCCAAAGTGACCAGAGAGACAGGAGCAACTAGAAAACTCAGATGATAGATGAATTCTTTTTGTTTATGATGCTTTGGGCCTCAAGCATTAGTATCTGATGTACCTGGCTCATCACTTACATCAGACCACACAGTAAGCCACATCATATCATCTTGGGCCAACTTCCTCTATTTCCTCTTGGGCTCAGTGTGCATTGGATGCCCAAAGAGAGGATACAATCCCACTTACCAGAGGAGTTTGAGAAATTCCAGGACTCCCAGGTTATACTGGACTGTATGGAGCTACGCTGTCAAACCCCATCTTCCCTGCTATTACAGAGTGAGGTCTTTTCCAGCTCCAAGTCTCACTGCACCTTGTTAGAAATTCATCTTCTCAGGAGTCAGGAGATGGGATCTTCAGCATAGGAGTTTATTTACACATGTAGAGGATCACGTATGGGTACAGCTGAGTAGATCACCATTCTGATGTACATACTTTTTAGCAAGCTTTATGTACCCTAGGTTTGACAGGAAGGGGGTAAGAGAAAGAGGCAGAGATTAAGGAGGTGTGATAGTCAGATGCTGGTGGAAGAGTTGTGATGTAGCCCAAGGATGTTGGTGGATAGAGGGTCATTTCAATATACAAAACGGTGAAGGGCAGGGGTACATAATACGTCGATCACGATCTACTGGTCGATCACAAAGCTAGTGAGGGTAGATTGGTAGCAGCCACTGATCAGCACTTAGTTGATTGTATTGAGCATGTTTAGCTAAATACAACCAACTAAGTGAAGATCAGTGGCTGCTGGATTTGGTGTTTATAACCCATCTGACCAACATGTTGAATGACCTTAATCTAGAGCTGCAAGGAAAAGACAAAACCGTCATCAATATGATCAGCTCAATGAATGCATTCAAACGAAAAATACAACATCTCTCTTCAAAGCTGCAGGGCCATGATTTGGCAAGCTTCCAGAACCTCTCGTCAGAGCTGGAGACACAAGGGAAGTCATGTGAGCAGCTTGACAGTGCACTCCACATAGAGCAGATGTGTCTGTCAGAGTTTGACAAACGCTTTCAGGACTTTGCTTTAATCGAACCAATCACTACATTCATGTGCTATCCATTCGGGAAGATGCTGAAGTTGTTTCATCAAAAATCGCAACACTTTCAGCTGAACTCTTCTGGAATGGAGGATGAGATTTTAATACTACAAGCCAACATTGAGCTAAAGTCCAGAGCTCATGGACAGTTCTGGAACTTACTGACAGAGGAAAAGTACCCAACATGAGGAAATGTGCCTCCTCCTTAACTGCATTATTCGGCTCCACTTATTTATGTGAGTCAGCCTTTTCACACATGAAGATCATTAGGTCCAAGTACCGTTCCACCATGACTGATGATCATTTGGAGGTTTGCTTGAGGCTGGCTATCAGCAGCTACTATCTGGACTATGCATCCCTGACTGATTCCATTCAGTACAAGTCATCAGAGTAAGGTAGGCTAATGACAGAACATGTCCACAGCTGTAGTGTGCAATATGGGTTCATGCAGTTATTGAAGGTGCACCAGCATACATTGTACACATAAAGAATTGTCCATGTATTTATCAGTAAGTATATGTCTGGATTTTTATAGTAGGTAGATCATTTAGACTTGGTCATTAGATATGTAGCTTGCATGCTGAAAAAGTATGTGCACCCCTGCTCTAAATCATTAAATAATATCATTATTAATCATGAATTGAGTTTTGGCTGAAATGAGTCACACGGCTCAACTCATCAATTCAACGCCAAGAACCGAGACAAATTATTCTGGTCAAAATGTGCCGAGAACCAAATTCCATGAGTTCTGAGGTACCACTGTATTAACAAACAAAACTCTTTTAACAGGTGAGTAAGGTCACTGATGACTCACTGCAGACACTTTTGTATGTAGTGGTTACAGAAAAAATAATCTGCTCTGTTCCTAATGATACTCATTACTTCTAGATCTTTGTAAATTTGCTCAACAGGTATGTCCTCCTGAGAACACACAACAAAATCACCCCACACCAAACCAGTCAGAGGATCTGTCCCTGAACTTCCAGTAATACCTGTGCTGCCGACGAAGTTCCATAACACCACTTGGCATTTTCAGGTAGGGACAGTCCACATAGCTCTGAATGTTGGGGCGTTTGACCTCTTGCCGCTGGTCCTCTATGCTATGCTATGCTATGCTATGCTACACCACTGGGCAGCTAGTCTTGGCAGTAAAGGGGCTGAGGAGCTGAGCTTTAAACCAGGCACCCCGTGTTATCCTCTAAACCCTTGTTGGGATCCCTCTACAGGATAAGCAGTGAGAGGCAGTGTGTGGTCAGCAGGTGCCCCTCCAGTCCAGCTTGCTGTGTTATTTGTCGGTACCTGGTCACACAGGTGTGTATATTACAGGGATACACCCACAATCTTGACCATGGGTCCAAAGAAAGCAGTTTTGAAGTTGTGTAGCTCTCCGAGGTAAGGTATGGTAAAAAGGTTGGAGGCTAATCGAGCTCGTTAAAAATGTTTATTAATAAAGAATCTATTAAATAAGAAATTGAATAGTGATTGTGTTATTATCATGTTAAACTTGAACGTCCACCACAGAAGCTTCACTTTCAGAAACTCTTACAGAGGCTCCCCATCCTAACTGCTGACATGGACACGGTCTGAACCTTTGGGATGGCTGTGGCACTGCATCAGGTACGGGTGACTCATAATCTCTGACTGGGACCTAAAATGTGTGCCTCAAACCCACTGCTCATCACAGCTGATGTAATGTGTGTGTGTATATATACTTAAGATGTTTAAGATATGAAGTTCCATTTTTAGCATCTTTACATTTCCAGAAATATCAGAATGTTTGTAAACATTCTTTATCTCATAGCTGTGACGGGGGCACCCCTGGTCTACATCAGGTGACCACTAACCCAGGCCCTGAAGTCCAGTGGGCCCCTGGTACTCACTGCCTCGGTCCTCCATGCACCAAACCTTGTTCCCAGACCTGGTCCCTTCTCTGTGCCATCGGACGCTTGGACCCTGTTGGGTGTCCCAGCCCCTATTTTTGCACCGCACCCATCTCTTGGTCCCTGAGGTCAGCTCTCACCTCACCAAAGGCCGTATCCAATCCAGGAGAAGCTCAGCATCATGAACCTACCAACTGGGAAACCCGGTTCATATAAGAGCTCAGACGAGGGGAGGTTTGTTTGTTATGGTCTGTTGTTGTGTTTAGCTGAGGAGCATTTGGACCCAGTGCAGTTTGCTTATAGAACCGGTAAGGGCTTATATGGATTTATTAATCTATAGACCACAGGAAGTTAAAGTCAGTGGCTTTTTAACTCGGACCACTGGCCCATCACAGGGCTGTGTTCTGTCCCCTGTCTTGTATGTTCTTTACATAAATGACTGTAGAAGCCACACAAAGGTAGATATATTCTTACATTAGCAGATAGTGTGATTGTTGGTCTGCTACAGGATGAGGAGAAGAACTAAGCCCGAGGTTGAGTGGTGAATAAATATGAATTTGAAATCAAGCATTAAAGATATGATGGTGATTTTTCATAAACTGCCCCAGTCCCCATCACCTGTATGGATTAAAGGTCCAGCAGCTGAATTTGCTGACAGCTATAAATATCTGGGCACAATTGTTGATGATAATCTGACCTTTAATGTGAAAATACAGATATAATTTATGAAAAGGGCAGCAGAGGAAGCTACATATACTCAGTGTGGGCAGGAAGGTCATGTGCCTCTTATTGAATGTTTTAACTTTTTCTATGATTGCTTGGTTTTGGGAATTTAAGTGTCCTGGTCAGAAATTGTCTCAATAACAACCTTATTAAGGTGGCAAACAAAATAAATGGTTTTATCCAAGCTCCTGTAAATGACATATTTATCTGTGACAACTGGTGGAGAAAAATCCAAACAAACTGATGCTGTGATTCAGTTTTTTATGCATTTTTCAGAAGACAAAGAATTTTGCACTCCATTTTCTGTTCTAAACTCACACAATGACTCACGTTGTCCAAATTCCAGGGGCAGTCTGTGTACATACATTAAGAGGTGTGTCCCAATACTTTTGTCCATAGAGTGTGTTTCTCACCAGGTTTTTGAAGACACCCCTCTGGATTATCACAATGCAACTCAAATAGTGATTCATCAGTCCACAGAACTTGACTCAAACTTTCCATTTTCTGCCAGGATCTTCATTCTGTCCTTGATGTAAACCTGCATTAGACGACCATCTGCTTAATGTCCTTCTCCAAAGACTCTTGTTACTGAGAACTGTAAATTTCAGCAGGTGGTTACCTCTGCTTGAAGAATCTTTAGGTCTTCCAGATCATTTCTTTCTGGCATCATTACCTGTTCTTCCAAACTGTTGACCCATTCTCTTAATAGCCGATAGTGAAGCAGAGATTTGCTGTACAGGACCAGCTGTGCCTGATATGTTGCTTGTTGTTGATCAGATCTTCTCCCTTGTTTACTTCAGGACTCACAAGCCTGCATATTGCTGATCTGTACCTGTAGCTATCTGTCACTCCTGGTTCTGTGTAAGAGCTCGTTTCCAGGCTGGTGATGGATCAGGTGTGGCAGATTACTAACAATTACTTACTAACTAACGACTGATCTGTTAAGAAAGAAAACGAGACAGGAATATACTTTGGAAGATCTTTTGTGTACCCAGGAGTGTGTTTGTTATTAATTGTAATTAACTCACCTGTTGTTCATCTGTGCCTCCTGAGTCTGTTTTATCCTGTTACACCTGTTAGTGCAAACATAAGGAAGCATCAGACACAAAGATCTACAGTAAGTGATTCCTTCTCGTTCTTCTGTTCTATCCCACAGATACAGATTAGTGCATTAGCTGGTCCACAAGTTTTATTTCCCTTTGTGCATGAAGGTAAATGTAGGCTTATAACTGTAAGCAGTAGGTGGCGCCAAACTCCTACAGCACTGTCCTCCCGGTGTAATTCATTCATTCATTCATTCATTCCCTTTCTTATCTGCTTAATCCTGGACAGGGTCGCTGGAGAGCCGGTGCCTAACCGGCAGCATAGCGCTCAAGGCAGGAACAACCCTAGACAGAGACAACCCACCGTAGCCGTACAACATCCACAGACTTATATACTGTTATAAGAGGAAGGAAGCCTCACAATTAAAGCAGTTTATAGTAGAAAAATAGCACCATGAATATCTGAATATTTACAAAGCTTTGTATAAAGAACATGTCAAACTGGTTACAAACCACCCCAGAGGAGTTTCTAGAATAATTCTTGTACCGGGGGCACACAGAATTTACAGGGGCACAGCTGTACCCCTCTGCTTGCCATTTAGTCATAGGGGCAGATCTGTGCCTAAACATAAGACTGTTACACATTAAATATAACTAAATAGTTCAAGTTATTTAACACTAAAGTGGGCGTTACTCTACCATGAATGAGAAATGAAGAACAAAAAACACTAAAGAGTTTTTAATAATTGCATTTAACATTAGCAAGTTTACTATCAGAGTCAGAACTGTTAGAGGTAAGGGCTGTTGCACCAGGTTTGGTCAGAGTGATGTTACTGTTCCCCTGATCAGGTTCTTAAAGTTAATTCTCTCCTATATTAGCTGTGGGGTTAGTGCGCACTTCCAGCTACTTTAAATACTCACTCCTGGGCACACAATTAAGTGTTTAATGGTCCTCAGAACAAATCATTGGTCAGAAAATGAGCAAGAACTAAGAAATGCCCTCGTGAGTCCTGTGACAACATTTGCTCATCACTGGAAAAATCTAGAAACAGAAATTCACTTGCAGCCTACTTAAACACAAAGATAAAATAAAAAATATATTTAAAAGTTTGATAGAAAACTCTAACACGTGTCGGGTATTTTACAGCATCGTTACAGTTAGCTTGATTGGGCGTTACTCTACCATGAATGAGAAATGAAGAACAAAAAACACTAAAGAGTTTTTAATAATTGCATTCATTTGGTTTATACTAAGGTAACCGATGCCTTTGCTTTAGTGATCTAATACATTTGGTAGGTTATACAGTTATAAGTGACCAAAACATATACAGTCTAAACTCGTTATCTCACCCATGTCCATTTCATGGCTATTTTTGGTGAGAGGCGAGTTTGGTGACTTAACAAGGTTACACAAAATAGACAAAGTGACAGTCATACCTCATGATGATATAATGTGTTTAACTGTCCAGCCCTCATGATCATACAATCACATTTACAATGTACAGAAACATGTAGGTATGGGTACAGTTTCTATTCTATTCTATTCAAAATAGTCCATGATTGACAATTGTTTCTGTGACACAAAGCACATGAAATCCGGCCTGCAATGAATAACAGCAAAATCATTATAAGATAAGTCTGTTCCATCAACCGCCATCTTTGTAATGCCACCGGGCAGTTATCACCAGCCATACACGACCAGACTCCTATTTCTTTGAATGGGGAGAGACCTGTATATCCAAAACTGACAGAGAAATTAACATTTAATAGGCATATTAAGAATCGCTGGAATAATCGGACAAAAAATTTATACAACTTACTTGCTTGTTGGGTTCAAATAACAGAAAAATAAGATTTTTTTAAAGTTATTCGGGCTACTGCACATGCACATCCCGCCACTACGAAGGGGCCGAGACTTGCTGCCCCCCTGTGTGCCACATTTACTAAAATGCTGATTGGTTCTTTCTAATGAGGGGGTGGGGCTCCTGTACTACAGTCCCATTCATATTTCAACCAGGGACCAGTCGCTTCCTCATAGAATGTCTCTGATAACAGACGGGCTGAACATCATCCGGCGTTACATGACTAAAATAGGATAACAGTGCCACCTACTGACGGTCTGAAACATGGCGGATTAGTGGGGTAGAACTGAATTACTGGCAGGACAAGTGACAAATTTGGCGGCTATTCGAGATAAAATGCATGGAAGGAAAACTTTATCTCAGGCCAATCAATCTCTGTAACTTTCCCTCCAAACATTTTCTGATTCAGGTCTGTACCAGCTCATATTTTGGTAATAAGGCATCATGTACGCTTCAGTAGATGAGCATCGGCTCGGCCTGCCATGTTTTTCTTGGGACTATAGTAGTAAGTGTTTTCTGTTAGCCCGGTCTGGCTGTAAGTAAAACAGATCTGACTCTCCTCACTCACACTGTTAGTCATTTGTTAAATGCTCAAAACACAGACCTGTTGCTCACCAGCACTGGGGCTGAACTAAGGCTCTCAGTTTACTATCAGAGTCAGAACTGTTAGAGGTAAGGGCTGTTGCACCAGGTTTGGTCAGTGTGATGTTACTGTTCCCCTGATCAGGTTCTTAAAGTTAATTCTCTCCTATATTAGCTGTGGGGTTAGTGCGCACTTCCAGCTACTTTAAATACTCACTCCTGGGCAAACAATTAAGTGTTTAATGGTCCTCAGAACAAATCATTGGTCAGAAAATGAGCAAGAACTAAGAAAATGCCCTCGTGAGTCCTGTGACAACATTTGCTCATCACTGGAAAAATCTAGAAACAGAAATTCACTTGCAGCGTACTTATACACAAAGATAAAATAAAAAATATATTTAAAAGTTTGATATAAATCTCTAACACGTGTCGGGTATTTAACAGCATCGTTACAGTTAGCTTGACCTGCGTGCCGTTTTTTTGTAGGCGCTTTGTTCAAATTTTTCTGTATTTGGTACCTTATTTTCTTCTAAAGGGAGGTGTTTTGTGTTATTGTATATTATATCAGTTACAGAAAGACGCACACACAAGAATGGTAATTGTAAGTGTATTGTCCGAATGCCAGAACGATGCCCCTACTTCCGGGGTGGGTGTATATCATAATAAAAGTATACAGCTAACCTAGACCCCGTTACATCCTCCTTTACAAAAAGTCAAGGAAACCACAATACCCAAAGAAGTACCTGAACTTACTTCAGAAAGTAGTGACGTGATAACCACTCTTAAAGTGTTAATTAAACTTAACCCAGTAAACCTATAAAAACACAGTAAACACGGCGGTCCAATAAAGTGTCCAGAGCCATAACAATAATACATCAATACACTTTCCTTTTTTTTTAACCAATAAAGTGTTACTGTATGAGTCCCAATGTCCTGTAACCCTTTAAATTTTGCAGTACACTTCACAGATTAAGTCTCTCAGGTGGCTTCGACAGCCTCCCCGCTTTAAGTGCCTGAATGGGTAGATGGCTGCTGTTTCAGACCTTGCTGAGCCACAGAGGTGGGTCTCACTGGGCTTGATACAACCTCAGGTGTTTGGGGAACAGAGAGACTGACATCAGACGCAGGTGTATGTACGGGATCATTACCATCCATGACCACTGAAGCGGAAGGCTCTGCCACCCTCAGGTCCACTCTATTGCACCGATATAGAGTACCATCAACATCCACCAGATACGAATGTGGTGCGACTTGGCGAATGCAGGTTCCAAGTCTCCAGCGACCGGAAGTATCACCATGCATGGACTTCATTCTGATAGTCTCACCAATCTCCAGCTCTGGTAGATCTCTGCTGTCCTGTCATAAAAGTGCTTTGCGATCTGCCGGCGGCGACGCAACCTCTCCGTAACACCTACCACCACACATGGTTCAAGAAGTTTGTTTGTCACAGGAAGAGTTGTCCTTGACATGAGGCGCTCTGCAGGACTGCTTTCCATAGCTTTCCAGGGATCTGTTCCATCTTGTGCTGCCCGGTGCAGGATGCTTTTTGCCATCTTAACAGCTGACTCTGCTTTACCATTCGCCTGTGGGTGTCTTGGTGAGGAGGTTCCATGGTCAAATTCCCACTTAACGGCAAAATGCTTGAACAGAGAGCCAAACTGCGGGCCATTGTCTGAGATAACTTTGTCAGGCTTGTCATGACGGGCAAACAGGGACTTGCAGCGCTTGACAACTGTGTTTGCTGACATGTCCAGTAGTAGCTCAATCTCAAAAAAAAAAAAATCAGAATAATGATCAATGATAAGCAGATAGTCCTTCTGGCGGTGCGCAAACAAGTCCATGCTGACAATTTGCCATGGTCTTGTTGACAGTTCGTGTGAAAGCATGGATCTTTCTGTTGTTTGTGAACATATTCATTGCAGGTTGAGCATGCCCTAACAAAGTCTTTTATCTCTGCTTGCATGTTGGGCCAGTAGAGGGTCTCTTTAGCTTGCCTATTGCAGGCATCTCCACCAATATGGCTTGAGTGTATGCGGGCAGTGTCTTGGGTATAATGACTTGTTGACCTCGAAAAAGAATACCATTCTGCACGCTGATCTCGGAAAAGGCCAGTATTCACGTATGCAGAGTGGCGTGATATCTCTAACTTCTGGCCAGCCAGCAAGCACAGTGGACTTGAGGGACTGCAAACCATCATCCCTGTCATTGTGCCTCCTAATCTGTTCGAGTCACTGATCACTCACATTTAAGTACTCCGCCTGGTTGATATATTGCACATCTTCCTGTGCTCGCTGTAATGAACAGATGTCATGTCGGTCATACACAGTACCACGGCCTGAACAGTTTGTCGTAGCTCTGCTGAGTGTGTCACTAATAAACATCTCAGGCCCGGGCTTGTATACAATCCTCAAGTTGTAGTTTTACAATGTCAAAAGCATGCTCTGGAGCCTTTTGGGTGCGCTTAGTAGGGGCTTGCTGAATATAGAAATCAATTTCTCTCCGTAGGGGTGAGTGCTCTTGACGCAAAAGAAACAGGCTGGCCGCCCTGCATAAGGCAGCACCCCAATCCGCTCTGGCTGGAGTCGCTCTGCACCGTGACAGGCCTAGTAACATCATAATAGCGCAACACTGGTGTGGATGAAGCTAAGGATTTCAGTTCAGACACTGCCGCATCATGCTTGGGGAGCCAGTGCCATGGGGTGTCTTTGTCCAATAATCGTCGCAGTGGCTCACAGACAGCAGACAGGTGTGGCATGAACTTTGCTAGATAGTTGGCAAAACCTATAAGGCGCTGCACGCCTTTCGCATCCGCTGGGTTAGGCATGTCCACAATCGCCTTCACTTTCTCAGGGTCAGGCTTTAATCCAGTGGCTGTTAAAATGTGTCCATGAAAGCGGACCTCTGACAACTTGAATTGCAGCTTTGTCAGGCTTAGGCGGAGATTCACCTCCCTGCAGCGTTCCATCAGTGCCCGCAAGTTGAAGTCATGGTGTCTCTCTGCTTTTTCATCCGTGTTTCCATAGCCCACGACTAAAATGTCATCCACAATAGGCTCAACACCCTTCAGCCCGGCCAAGAGCTCATGTTATTTGCCCAAACATGTATCTCTCATAAATGACGTTCTTTGCGGGCTTGAAATACTGCCCTAGTGTGTCCAGTATAAGTTTAGGACCGCTCTGTTGAACGTCGTGAGGGTCAGATCGTGACGATAAATGTGTCTGCACTCACTTCCCATGACAGTCCGTAGCATAGCTGCTTGCACATCCTTCGACTTGCCTGACAGACCCGTGACTAAAGAATAGTCCTCAAACTAAGCACGAAATATTTCCCAGTTCGTATACCAGTCACCCGCAAAACTCATAGGTGATGGCGGGGAAATATTAGCAGCTAAGGCTAGCCCCGTGACCTGCTGCTGAGCACCTGCTCCAGACTCATTATCGCTTGCCCCTCGTGACATACTGTAGCCTTCACAATTTAGCCTCAAACAAAAGCGCAAGTTCACGATCTTCTGACACGAGGTTATTGTATATTATAATAGTTAAAGAAAGACACACATGCAGGAATGGTGCATTGTAAGTGTATTGTATGAATGCCAGTGTGGTGCCCCAACGTCCAGGGTGGGTGTATATCATAATAAAAGTATACAGCTAACCTAGACCCCGTAACAAGAACATCTAACATTCAGATTCTCCTAAAGCCTTAAGAAACTCCATCTGGAAGCTTCTTGGATAAACTAGACGTTTTATTTTAGTGATTTTTGATGTGACTTAAAAATTGTGAAAGATCTTTTGAAAATCACTATTAGTCCATAGTTTAAATATTATATTAATATGAACTTGTTATTTATTTAAACTGAAATTTGATGAACTAATAATACTTTTTCAGAGTATTTCAACACGAAGAAGAAATATGCAGGTAAGAGTTACTTTTTAGATTTTACATTTTTATTCAGTGCAGCGTACGTGTGTGTGTGTGTGTGTGTGTCACGCGCCACGGCAGCGCGCGCCGTTACATGGACCAATTAGGAAGCCCCAACGCGATCGGATTGCTGATTGAAAACAGCCGTGGGGTTTCCTACAAAAGCGCGCCCGTGAGAGACTCACCTCGCGGTTTATCAATTATACTTCCGGTCCGCCGCGCCCCGCCGCGCCCCGCCGCGCCCCGCCGCGCCCCCGCCGCGCCCCGCCGCGCCCCGCCGCGCCCCGCCGCGCCCCGCCGCGCCCCGCCCCGCCCCGCCCCGCCCCGCCCCGCTCATCGTTGCGTTCCTCCTCGCTTCTCCGCTCGTCACCGCGTCCCTACGCGCCTCTCCCTTCCGCGTTTTCCTGGTCACCGTTAAGATATTGCTTTTCTGTTCACTTTCTTGTTTTGTTTGTTTCACACCCGTTTTGCGTTGTTTGTTTCCTACTCGTTTTTGTGTTTTTTTTTCATGCCTGTTTTCCGGCTTCGGCCCTTTTCCGTTGTCCACCCGTTTTCGGTCCTCGCCTGTTATTTTCGCTGTGTTGCCTTTTGTTTAATAAATCCCCCCTTTTTTCAACCTGCGTTCGTCTCCTCGTTCCTCGCGCCTCCTAGCGTTACTGTGTGTGTGTGTGTGCGCGCACTCACATGCACGCATATTGAAAAGGAGCTGCACAATTTTAATTTTAATCGCACACTCAGTCATCCTGCAAACAAGGAAAATATACATTGCATCACTCACACTCTCTCTCTCTCTCTCTCTCACTCTCACTCTCTCTCACACTCACTCACTCACTCACTCACTCACACACTCACTCACTCACACACACACTGAATCATTTCCTGGTTTTAGTTGAGCATTACATTGTGTTTCTGGCAGTAGATGTGACTCTGGATCCTGATACAGCTCATCCTAGACTCATCCTGTCTGAAGATGGAAAACAAGTGAGATATGGAAACAGACAACAGGATCTCCCTGATACAGAAAAAAGGTTTGATTGTCCTGCTGTCCTGGGTAAGCAGGGTTTCTCCTCAGGAGGTTCAGCTCAGGGGGAAAACTGATTGGATATTAGGAGTGGCCAAAGAGTCCATTAACAGGAAGGGGAGAATTGCACCATGTCCTCAGGATGGATTCTGGACTGTGAGCCTGACCAATGGGAATGAGTACAGAGCTCGTACCAGTCTCTGTTCCCATCAGGCTGAAGCAGAAGGTGGAGAAGGTGGGAGTGTTGGTGGATTATGAGGAGGGTTTGGTTTCCTTTTATGATGTGGAGATCAGATCTCAGATCTATTTTTACACTGGTCAGACTTTCACTGAGAAACTCTATCCATACTTAAGAGCTTGGTTTACCAATGGAAGTTAAATTCAGAGCCACTGATCATCTTACCTGTTAATCATAGAGGAGAAATACCTGTTTAGATTTTCATCATTATCATCGTCACATTATTATCCACTTGTTAGCCTTAGCTTGTGTTAACATTTAGCTACCTTTTAGCCCTTAGCCTCATTGGAGCCTTTTTGTTAGCTTTTAGCTTGTGTAAATCCTTAGCCTCTTGTTAAAGTGTCGTTAGCTTTTACCAACCATTACCACTTAGCTCCTTGTTAAACCTTGGGCTCTTTTTTAGCCTCTTTCTAAGCCTTCTAATGTCTCCAAGTCCCTATTAGCTTAGCCTTTTGTTAGCTTTTAGGATTTGTTAGTACTTAGTAATTTACTAGCACTTAGCTTCTTATTAGCTCTTAAATTCTTGCTAGCACAGAGCCTTTTGTTAATTGATTAGCTTTTTTCGGCCTCTGGTTAGAAATTCGCCATTGTTAAATTTTACTTAGAACATTGCTAGCACTTGGCTCATTATTAGTTCATAGCCTCTTGTTAGCACTTAGCTTTTAACCCATTGTTATCGATTAGCCCCATTTTAGCACTTACTTAGCCTAAACTCCTGTTAGCACTTGTGTAATGCTTAGCTACTTGTTAGCTGCTTGTTGGTTCTTAGCCTTTTGCTAATGCATAATTAGCATCTTTATTGAGATTCCCAAGTGCTAATGACCAAATCCTTGGGGCTGATTGTTGCTGAGAGTTTGAGCAGAAAAACCAATCCATCTCTGGGTGTAATGAGGAGGGCTGGTCATGTGATCAGTACTAATGGATCCCTTCCTCTTTATTATGATCTCATGGATCTTTATCTGTCAGATGGGAATAGAGTTTAGAGCTGAGGACTTTCTCTACGACCTCTCCACTAAATTCTGCTCCTTCAGAAACGTTTGTTTTGTTAGAATCCCAACCCGCTCAGATTTACACACGGCCTCTGCTCCTTTATTCAGGAAGCTTCAGATTCTTCCTCTTTATGATGCTCATCTTCCTCTGATGTGGGTTTGTATTTATAAGGTATTATTCAAATGAAGGGAATATTCCAGAGCAGCTCAGGAATTATTTTACAGCTAATCCAGAGGTTCCTTCAAACTCAGCTCATCAGCAGAGGCCCATTTTCAGTCAGATTTAGGGGAACTCCAATATGGAATGGGTTTTCCTGTTTGGTTACAAATGTTCTGCTATAAAACAGGACAAAAGACGTTTAAAAGATCATTTAACAGCCATATTTTAAATTTGTTTTGTATTATTGTTTGTATATCTGTATGATTTGTTATATACACAACACGTTTATAAATAAATATGTTGATATTATTTAGGTGATTTGTTGATTTGATTTTGTGTTTCTATAATATTGTGAAATGTGAAATGACTTATTTAGGTGGAGGCTTTATTTAACCCTACTTACGTTTTTTTGTCTCTCCCTGAATCAGAATCAGAATGAAAAAAGCAGGAAAAATATGTATAACCTGCACTGTTATACATATTTTGTTACCTATGAGTATTTTAAACTGTGCAAATAAACTAAACTTTATTTGATTATTAGCCACTTGTTAGCCCTTAACACTGTTAGCAGTTAGGCCCCTGATAGCCCTTAGTGTTTTGATCATTCATCATTGTTCTTGTTAGCTTTTATGAAGCCTTGAGCCACTTTTAGCACTTATTTTTTTGTTAGCATTTAACTTCATCATTAGAATCTGTTAGCTATTATTCTCTTGTTAGTCTCTGACTAGCCATTAATGACTTTTTAGCTTTAGCACTCTGATAGCACTTAGCACCAACACTCTTAGCTCCCTGTTAGCCTTTAGCCATTTATTAATAAAACATTAGAATCCGTTAGCTGCTAGTCTCTTGCTAGCCTTTAACCAGTTGTTAGAGTTTAGCTTGTATTATCCATTAGCACATTATTAACACTTAACTCTGTTAGACATTAGCACTCTGTTAGCACTTAAACTCTTGTTATCTTGAGTTTAATACAGTGTAGACTCATCCTTCCGTTTCCGGTTGGGAGTACATCGAGCGTGTTTGTAAACATTTCCGCTTCCCACTGCACCTTTTCTTACTTTTTTCCATTTTTTCCAGCTTTTTTCTTTTCTAAGTCTATCTGTTTTCACCAGCTGTGACATTAAACGGGATTTATCGCTATTTGTGACTTTGACGCTGTATTTGTTTGCTGCTGCACTCCCAATAGTGCTGCATACAGAGCTCTAGCCGGCTTGGCTGGCAGGTTTTATTGCTTTACGTTTGTCTACAAGCCCTCTTCATACTACCCAGCCCAAGCGACTGGGAGGTGAGTAAATTTCTTTTGCTCATTTCACTGTTTGCTGTCAGTTTTCCTCGGCTACTGAAGTTCCTGTCTCATTGTCTGGCTGGTGCTTGGTTGTGTGTTGGCTAACGTGGCTTCGTATCGTGATTGTTTTGCCACGCTTTGCTAACTATTACTATCTACTTTTTGCTGTGCGCTTCATGACCCCTCTATTGGTGGCTTGCAGTCAGGATGCATGTCACATCGCTACTGTTTTTTGTTTACTTTTTTGAACTACATACTGCCGTGGTAGCAACCACTGGTGCAGCCAACTACCATTCCAATCCTTAATTTGTTTACTCCTCTGATGATCTGCGTTCTTCACATTGTCTGGATCCATCAATCTACCGCCTGTGTTGCTCTACTGGGATTGCAAGAAGACCCCGTTATATCCATTGTGGTCGAAGGCATTATCTCTCTCTGCCCCCAGGGCTAGATCTCCTGAGGTTTGGATCACAGCTCTGGGATCCAGAAGACGCCCATATAGAACACCTGGTGGAGTGGACTTCAGCGTTCTGCGAGTGGTGCCTCGGACCAGCACTTCGTCATACATTCTCCCATCTTCCTCATGCTGTCCCTTCAACGTTGGCCTGTTCAACTATCGATCACTCACCGATAAAGCTTAATTTCTCCAGGACCTCACTGGACAACACCATCTTGATGTATGTTTTTTGACTGAGACTTGACAAGTGCCTGGTGATTTTTTTTCATTTGAATGCTGCTACCCCCCCTGGATTTAAATACTATACTGTCCCCCGATGTTCGGCTCGGGATGGTGGTCTAGCTGTTCTGTTTAACTCTGCCATTAACATGTCACTATGCAATGTTCATGAGGTCTTGTCCTTTGAGCTTCTGACTACTAATTTATCATCCTCCCAAGTGCTCTATATCTGACTTTCTGTCAGAACTTGGTGAGGTACTCACTTGCACCAGTTCCTCTTCTTCCTCCCTGATTATGCTCGGGGATCTCAACATCCATCTCAATTCTGGAACTTCCACGACGTTAGACATTTTGTCACTCCTAAACTGTTATGATTTATCTCAACACGTTGACTTTCCAACTCATAAGCGTGGTCACATTCTTGATGTAATATGTTCCACCACAGGAGTTGTCAGTAACGACTCAGGTCATTGTACTGCACTATATGACCATTTATTCATTTCATGGTGCATCTCTCTTCCTGTTCCTGTTCCCTGTTCTAAAGTTCTACTCTCTTATCGTAATATTTTCTGCTGTCAGTCCATCTTCCTTTACTGCTCTGCTTGACTCATTCAACTATTCAAATATCAATTCAATTTCTTCTCTAGATGAAGGGGTGTTATTCTATAACACAACATTTGCAGTAATCCTTGACACACTTGCACCAGTCAAAACTAGATCTGTGCCTTCCTCCCATACGTCCCCATGGTTCTCGCCCGAGCTTCTTACCTTAAAGGTTATGGCCCGGCGCTTAGAGCCACGTTATAAGAATTCTGAGTTACACGTTCATTTTCTGGAATTCACTGAACATGTATCTAATTATAAGGAAGTGCTAAATAAGGCGCGCTCCTCTTACTACACTGAGGTATTTAAGAAAGCTGGTCAGAATCCCAAGCGTCTTTTTTCCATAGCCAATAAGCTTCTTCGCCCCTCTCGTGACTCTACCACTGCCTCACTTGATTTGTGCTCTGCCTTTCTGAAATTCTTCAGTGACAAGGATTCTAACATTTACCAGGATCTACAGGATGCTAAACCTTTTGAGCCTCCTTTTCTCACATCTGTATCCCCATGTGGTACTCTTACCACTTTCTCTTCTGTCGATTCATCTCTCATCCCTACAATCATTACTAATTCTAGGCCCACTACCTCAACACTTGACACAGTTCTGACAACTCTCCATATCTGTCATCTCGTCAGTCTTTCACTCTCTACTGGATGTGTTCCTTCCTCGTGGAAGCTAGCTGCTGTTACTCCTCTTATTAAACAGCCCGACCTTGATAGTTTTGTTCTTGGTAACTTCCGTCCCATCTCAAATCTTCCTTTCATCTCCAAGGTTGTCGAAAGAGTCGTAGCCTCTCAGCTATTTGACTTTTTGTCCTCTAACCATGTTTTTGAAACTGTTCAGTCCGGTTTTCGTCCCCAACACAGTACTGAGACCTCTCGCATGCTGACGATAAAGGTCTACTTGATCTTTCTGCTGCTTTTGACACCATAAACCACAACTTACTTCTGTCTAGACTTTCTAACATTGGACTTTCTGGCTCAGTACTATCCTGGTTCACATCTTAGCTAACTGATAGGCACTATTTTGTTGGTATGGGGAGCCATGTATCTGACTCTGTTCCCATCCGTCAGGTTGTTCCCCAAGGTTCAGTACTCGGGCCTTTGTTATTCATCATTTACATCACTCCCCTTGGTGACATTTTCCGCCATTATGGCTTGAAATTTCATTGCTATGCCGATGACACTCAAGTCTATGTCAGTCTTAAGCCATCTGATTCCATTCCCCCAGACTGTCTCACTAGGTGTCTTAACGATCTACATTCCTGACTTCGAGCAAACTATCTTCTCTTAAATACACACAAAACAGAAGTCTCTGCACTGGCACAAAATCAGCTCTTTCATTTCTTGAGAGATGAGATGAGATAACTTTATTGTCCCGAGGGAAATTTGTCTTGGACACATACAAGAACTCTGTAATCTTTCTAACCCTGTCCTTTTTATTGGTGATGTTTCGGTCCTATCTTCTGCCTCTGTTCGTAATCTTGGTGTCCATTTTGATCCTCTGCTGTCCTTTGAGACTCATATTCACTCTCTCACTAAGTCGGCCCTTTTCCATTCACGCAATATTGCACGTCTCCATCTGCTGCTATCCCTTAAAGCCGCTGAGGCACTTGTCCATGCCTTTGTGGTCTCTTGGCTTGACTGCTCTAACTCCCTCCTTTATGGCCTTCCATCAAAAACTCTCCGGCCGTTACAGCTTATTCAAAACGCTGCTGCTAGAATTTTAACGTCCACGAGGAAAAGTGAACACATCACTCCTGTACTTGAGGAACTTCTCTGGTTGCCCATCCATCTACGCCTCCAATACAAAAAGCTATTACTTACATTTAAATCCCTTCAAGGCTGGAGTCCTGCCTATCTGTCTGACCTGCTTGATTACTACACCCCCCCGCTCATTATGGACATCCAATTCCAGTTTATTGCTCACCCGCAGGTTTAGACTCACCACAATGGGAGGCAGAGCTTTTAGGGTGTACTGCCCCCATGCTCTGGAACTCACTCCCTCTTTATCTATGCTCTTCTACCTCTCTCTCAGTTTAAAACGCATCTGAAAACCTATCTCTTCTCTCAGCACTTTCTTTCATCTTCTACTGCATCTTTATAGTTGTACTGTCAATGTGAAGCGACCTTGGGTGTTGTGAAAGGCGCTATACAAATGTATTATTATTATTATTATTATTATTATTATTTATTTTCATCTTTTAATTCCAAACATGACTTTTATATCACATGTATCAGTGGATTGTTTCCATAAACCAGTGATGTCATCAATGTTCTATGGGTGTAAATGTTCTATAGTCCCTTTTGTAAATAGGTTGTTTGTGATTACTGACTATAATGATGAGTTAGATTTATACTCCCTTATTATCTCCATCATTAGCAATAGAGCATGAATTAAACATTGGGATGCTTATTAAAGAGTCTGGATTGGTAGAGTTCCTTCGGTTCCATCTTCCTTAGTTTCTGCATTTTGTGAGGATACTTCCAGCTCCATTTGTTACCCAACCAGTCCAGACTTCAGAGAACCACACAGATTTGAGCTGCACCTCATACAACATGCTGCTATGCTAACGGATATGAGATTAGCTTTACTCTAACTGATAGGGTACAAATGTACCATCCTACTTAGTGCAGTAGTGGTGGTGTAAGATGCAGCCACTGCTGTGGTTCTCCAGTGGTGTTACAGTTACACTATGATATGCTACTGATATTAGCAGCTGTCTTTAATATGAACACAGTGTTATGTAAGGTTAATGAGTGTGTTCTGTATGTTAATAAGAAAAAAGTCAAATGATTGGTTAATAAAATAAATAAATATCACTGCAAAGAGTATCTTCCTGGTTTGATTTAAGCTCAGTAACCATTTTCCCCTGGTGAGGATCAGGAGGTGTGATTTATTTTAATATGATTATGGAACCACAGTGATCTCTAACCTGCCTACTGGGAAGAGATGATCAGCTCTAAAGTTCAGACTGGATCCAGAAGTCATGAGCTGCTGCATCAGAGTCTGATCCCTGTAAGAGAGAAATAAAGATGATGTGGATGTAGATCTTCTGAAAGACCTCGAGCACAGTTTTTCATTTCTGTCTGTGGGGCAAAACACATTTGGAAAGTTTTGGTTGTTTTAAACTTTGGTTATTGTCCTAACTTCTGATGTGAGTTTGATATTGTGTACAGAGTTTCAGTAGTGTAGCTGTTTTACATTTGTTTAATATGTGTTTTCTTTAATCTATCACATGTTGATGAATAAATACGGGAATTTGGGCACGGAGTCGGCTCGTGTTCACTTACCTGACTCGGGGAACTCTGGGGAAATCTCCAGACAAGGTGGACACAGACAGATAGATACAGTGGGGCAAAAAAGTATTTAGTCAGCCACTGATTGTGCAAGTTCTCCTACTTAGAACGATGAGAGAGGTCTGTAATTTTCATCATAGGTACACTTCAACTATGAGAGACAAAATGAGAAAAAAATCCAGGAAATCACATTGCAGGATTTTTAAAGAATTTAATTGTAAATTATGGTGGAAAATAAGTATTTGGTCAATAAATACAGTTCAACTCAATACTTTGTTACATAACCTTTGTTGGCAAGAAACAGAGGTCAAACATTCCTGTAAGTCTTCACCAGGTTGGCACACACTGTAGCTGGTATTTTGGCCCATTCCTCCATGCAGATCTCCTCTAGAGCAGTGATGTTTTGGGGCAACACGGACTTTCACCTCCCTCCACAAATGTTCTATGGGGCTGAGGTTTGGAGACTGGCTAGGCCACTCCAGCACCTTGAAATGCTTTTCATGGAGCCACTCCTTCGTTGCCCAAAACAAGTCCAAAAGTAAGTGTAAGAAACACTGCGTTTAAAAAATATTTTTAATTTGTATTTTCCATATTGTCCTATCTTTTTCTGATGTGGGTTTGTACAATTTATTGATTTTGAGATTTTTTTTTTTACTCGTTAAGTAGATTTGTTGGGAAAATGTTTACTTTGTATGTCACTTTGCATTTTGTGGAATTGTGTGGCTGAAAAACTTAGTTATAACAACATAATGATTACTTTGTGAAAGCAACATTTCATCTTCCGTGTGTGTGTTATAACTTCCATTCATGGGATATATTTTTACAACGTGAACTCTACCCATAAACTTCACCATCATGTCTTACATTTCTTAGCATGGAGCCAAACTGTGAAACTGAAATAGGTTCTGTAAGCTCATCACCGAGTCCTGGCATTCAGTAGATGAGCTTCTAATAGAGCGGTGAAAGGTGAGCAGTGTTTCAGATCCTTATGGTAAATGAGGAAATATGATGAATAGCTGGTCTGTATGGTATTATGTGCTGTGTTCTGTGGGTATTTCTGTGTAACTGTTTCAATAATCAAATTTTATCATGATCCATGACTTTTATAGTGTGCTGTGGGATTGTGCCTGAACCTAAGGCCTGATGTTTTGGTGTCGCAAGATCTCATCCTGTGAGCTCAAAATGTTCATGAGAACCTATTGTCTAGAGAGACTTTCTGGTCCATAGTCCAGTTCCTTACCCGCTAGGACACACTATATAAAAGTATATAGAGCATGCACATATATCTGATCTTCTGATCTTATATGTTTAATAAGGCTCATAATATATCATTTATTTCAACTTGATTCTATTCTATAATATCCCATGAGTGTCCACACCAAGTTCAAAGCAATTATTTTAAGAAATTATTTTATAGCTTTGGTGATCATGCATGAGCTTGTATCTTATTAAGCTTATTAAGCTAATTAAGCTTATATCTTAATTAGATCTTATTATTTTATTTTATTTGTTTATTTAACAGGGACAATACAGATAAACATTGTTACGATAAACTGGGACAATTATTCATGCATTTAAAAACAAGCTTTAAAAGGAAAAATTGACAAAATTATCAAAACTTAACAGATTATATCTTTCTTGAAATTCACAGTGATTCCATCTCATTGATTTCTGATCTATTATTTTCAAAGCCTGTTTGTATAATGATGTGACAGGTTTAACTACAGATTGAGAAGCCTGACCCCAAGCAGTTGCACAGTAAGACATGCGGGACTGTGGTAGCCTAGCGGTTAAGGTGCTGGACTATGGACCAGAAGGTCCAGGGTTCAAATCCCTCTGCCAAGCTGCCACTGTTGGGTCCTTGAGCAAGGCCCTTAATCCACAATTGCTTGGACTGTAAGTCGCTCTGGATAAGGGCGTCTGCTAAATGCTAGAAATGTAAATGCTAGAAATGTGTGACAAAATCGTGGCATGCATATATATCTGTGCAGCCTTAAATGGAATGCAGGGTCTTATCGATTGAAAACAGTTTAAATTAATTTTTACAGTCTTTGTCAGTTTCTTTACATGAGCGTTGTATTTTAGTTGAGGATCAAGTGTCACGCCCAGATATTTAAACTCATTAACTTCCTCAATTTCATTTTGGTCAACATGTATTAAAAATTCTTTGTGTTCTTTTTGTCTTATAGTACATTTATATGCTTTAATTACATTATTCACCCATGGTAGAGATGGCTTTCGTCGAGTCTGTTTCAATGGGTGTGTAAACTTTTGGACAAGTTTCATAAGAGTGATCATAATAAGATTGGAACATTTTTCCAGTTCAATAGTTTGTAACACACTATCCCAGTTAATGTTCTGTAACTCTTCTTGAAATTGATGCATCATTTTCCTAGAAATACCTGTGGAAATTTTTGCAACGTTATGGTTGTAACAAAATCTCAGCAAGCGCTGTTTTGTCAGTTTTCTGACGATCATGACCATATTATGGTCAGACAAGCCTGTTAATAAATTGTATGTTCTTGTCACTCGTTCGGGTTTGTTTGTATAAATCTATCAGGGTTTTGCTCTTTCTGATAATCCTAGTTGGACCTTTCACCATTTGTTGAAATTTATGTTTTGATGTAATCTTCTTAAGCCTTTGCTTACCAGTTTTATCCAACAGATTTATGTTAAAATCTCCTAATACAATCGTTTCAGTACGACTATTTAACAATTTGAACAATTCATCCAAGTCATCATAAAAAGCAACATCATGTGAAGGTGGATTATACAAAACTACAATATTAAAATTAATTTTACATGACAACACTACATTTAAAACTAAGCATTCTAAAGAAACATTATCCAGTTTCATTTCAGAGCATTTAAAATAATCTCTAATATAAATCAACACTACACCCCCTTTCCTTGACAGCAGGTTTCTTCTATAGCACATATACCCTGGTACATCAGTCTATATAATATATCATTAATTCCAACTTGATTTTATTCTAGAATATCTACTGAATGTCCACACTAAGTTTGAAGCAGCTCTATGGTGGAGATTTTGAGTTATAAAAACTTTAATGTATACTGTTATTATCAAAGCATGCATGTAGATGTTTCATTTTGTCTAAGACTTGAATAATTCAAGGGAAATATTAAAGCATTAGTCGACTATAACTAAACTAAAACAAACTAAAAACAATTCATATGACTAAATTATGATTAAAGCTAAATTAGGTTTTAGCTAAAAGAATATGACTAAAACTAAATCAAAATATGCTGTCAAAAATTAATGCTGCTGCTTATTATAACTGTACAGAGTGGTTATCAATTAAAAAAATGTTGATAGTTAGTTTGACATGATCTCTTGCTCCAGGTATTATATTTTTCTAAAATTTTCCAAAATCCTGTTACGTGGTGCACAGTGGCCGCTAGTGGCCACTGTTATCCCCCGTGCGGTCTACTACCTTCCCAGCAGTCTGGGGACTCCGCCAAGCTGACAGTAGTATTGGTTCAGACCACGCGAGCGTGCCAGTGTCACTTGATTACGGCACTATTGCACACACCTGTCAGTGGCTCTATTTAAGAGCTTTGTTTGGCACTGACAGGCGTCGCACCATCGCCTTCCATCCTACTGATTCCCGTGGCGTCTATATCAGGCTTTTGCTGTGCTTAGAGACGCTACGGTTTTTGTGTTTAAGAGACTTTCGGGGGTCTCATTCGCGCTGCCGCTTCGGTACGGTTGGTGTTAGGGACTTTGGTAGACTGGGCCCGCTTTAGGGGCTCAGCCGGAGTACGAATCTGGAGATTCGGAGGTAATCCAGGGCGTAGATTTAGCGTAGGGTCAGAACCGGCCTGTAATTGCGCTTTTTGCCCATTCGCGGTTCCGCTTCGGCGTTTTGAGGTGCGCTCGCCCCGGCGTTGCGCGCCCCCGCGTATCCCTCACTTCTACTGCCTCACTTTGGGCTTTGCAGCCTCGGATCCGAGCGGTAGGCTCGTTCCCCGCTTTCGTCCGGGCTCTGGCCGTCCGTTTTATGCTGTGTCACACACACAGTACCGTGAAACGCATCGCATTGCTTCAGAAGTTGAAACCGGTCTCTGAAGCCCGCACAGCGCGTCACTGTTCTCACGCTCAGGCTGCGCGGCTGCGTTCCCCTGCAGCCCTGATTCTGTGTAGAGAGCGATTCCTAGAGAGAGCTCGTTCGTCGATTGCATGGGGCTCAGTTCGTTACACTGAGCGCTCTCGGCTTGTTGGCTTCCTACTCTCTCTCCCAGCGCTATCAGGCGCCGTACTGTATTTTCTTTCCCCGATTATTGTATTAGTTACCATTCGTTTCATTAATATTTTGCGCTTCTATTCCCAGGCGCCTCAAGCGCTGATCTCAGCCTCGTTCCCTGCAGAGACCCCTTCAAACTAATCACATCAGTGGCATTTAGACACTTCGCGCTTCGTGCGCTGTGCTCTTTGCTTCACTTTAATAGGTAGATTTTCATTTGTTTTAAAAAACACATCAGTGCATTTGAAACAATTGGCGCTTCGTGCGCTGCGCTCTGCTTTGCACTTTAAGAGCAGATTTTCTTCTTATTAACCACGTCAGTACATTTAAAAACAACTTCGCGCTTCGTGCGCTGTGCTCTGCTTCACTTTAATAGGTAGATTTCATTTGTTAAACACATCAGTGCATTGAAACAATTGGCGCTTCGTGCGCTGCGCTCTGCTTTGCTTTAAGAAGCAGATTTCTTCTGTTAACCACCTCAGTGTATTTAAAACACTTCCCGCTTCCTGCGCTGATCGCTGCTCAGCTTTAAGGGCAGGCTTCATTGGTCGAAGCGCGTCAGTCTGTATAATAAGCTGCCGCGCTTTGCACCTTCGGCAGGTGGCTTTACCCCACCTTTCGCTGCCCCCGTAGGTGCGGTCGTGAGCTTTGTGTGTGCGCGCCTGCTCACAGATTCGGCAGTTACGCTGACACACACAAAGTCTCACTTTATTCTTTATCTGTAGTTTATTTGCATTTCATTAATTATTGTTTTATTTATCTCACTCATTTCAGTTCATTACTACCATCTGGAGCTGACTGCTATTGGGTCCTAATATTCCATTTCTTTTGCCTTCACGATTCGCCATCGTGTTCGCATGGCGAACCGTAACACATCCTGTCTGTAAATGGAATAAATCTGGCCCCATTTTGAAATTACCTCCTGTGGAAATAAAGTTCATAGCATAATTAATTTATGGTATGGTTAACGCTTCTGGAGAAATTGAAAGGAATGAAGAAGTGTTAAAGAATAGAGTGATGAGTGAGTATTTTCATTTTACCTTTACACATACAGCACTGTTATAAGCTCACAAAGTGCATTCAGTTCTAATCAGAGCTTTAAAACAGAACAAGTAGCTGTGGAACATTCTGCTGTAGAAATGATAAAGTGTCTTTCAGGGATGAAGTTTCTCCGTGTGACTCTGCTGACTCTCTTCAGCTCTATGGAATCGAAATCAGGTAATAATCTCCATGATGTGTCTGTCTGTGCTGTCTGGCTGTACTTTGTACATACGTATGTTTGGTAAGATTCACATTTACAGAGCATGGCTGGGTAACCTGAAGGATTTTTAGGATTTAATTTCTTTAGGTTAATTTCTGAGTCCCTTCTTATTTGCTCTGGTGATGGACAGATTAACAGATGAGGTCGGACAGGAATCGCCGTGGACTATGATGTTTGCAGACGACATTGTGATCTGTAGTGGGAACAGGTAGAAGAGAACTTGGAGAAGTGGAGGTATAATCTGGAAAGGAGAGGAATGAAAGTCAATTGTAGTAAGACAGAATACATGTGTGTAAATGAAAGGGAGGCAGGTGGAACAGTCAGGCTACAGGGATCAGTGGTCACAAAGGTACAGGAGTTCAGGTACTTGGGATCAACTGTCCAAGGAAATGGGGAGTGTGGAAAGGAGGTAAAGAAGAGAGTACAGGCAGGAAGGAGTGGGTGGAGAAGAGTGTCAGGAGTGCTGTGTGACACAAAAAGGCAAAGTGCTTGTAGCCAGCAAAAGTGAAAAGGAAAGCAAAAGTGAAAGGAAAAGATTTATAAGAGAGTACTGAGACCAGCCTTGTTGTATGGCTTAGAGACAGTGGCACTGACAAAGAGACCAGGAAAGCAGAGCTGAGGTGGCAGGAAAGAACTTAAGAGGTTGAGGTTCTCTTTAGGAGTGTCTAGGGTGGACAGGATTAGGAATGAGATATCAGAGGGACAGCACAGGTTGGAAAATTGGGAGGCAAAATTCGAGAGAGAAGACTGAGATGGTTTGGACATGTGCAGAGGAGGGATAGTGGATTTATTGGTAGGAGGATGTTGGAGATGAAGCTGCCAGGCAAGAGATGGAGAGGAAGACCAAAGAGGAGTTATATGGTTGTGGTAAATGAAGATATGCAGGGAGTTGGGGTGAGGTGGAAACGTTTAACTCGCTGTGGTGACCCCTGATAAAGGGAGAAGCTGAAAGCAGAAGAAGAATTTCTTTAGGTCCTGCATTGCTTTAGTGGAGATAGATTTGATTTTTCTTAAACTAAAGAATGTGTGATTAAACACATTACTTAGTCGCATAGTAAATTATTGAATTTAATTTCATTCAGGATAAGATTTCCAAAGTTATATTAAGTGGTATGAGCTATAAGATTACATATACATTATACCAGACTTATTTACTACAGCTGTGCTTTAAGAAATTATTTTTGTGTTAAAAAAGGTAGAATAAAAGCTGTAGGACCAGTCAGAAGGATGGTGAGGAAAAGCTTAAAGGAAACATGATCTACAAAATGAGCAGAAATCAAAACACCTACCCACTGTCAAGCAAAGGTTATTGGTTATTGAACATAATTTTAATTTATTATCAACAACTATGAAATATCAATTTCATATTACTTATTGTCCCAAAAGGAACATTTGAGGGAAAGATCCCAGGTATGAAGTTTAATTTGTGATAAAAATATGTTCCTTCTTTGACCTACACTTAGATGATGTTATAACTGGATTTACATGAACTTTTATGTCTTAAGGCAGAACCTGATGTTCATTTAATAGCTGATTGTGGATTCTGTTCCCTGTTGTAAATATTTGATATGATATTAGTCCATTACTAAAGAAGATACATGTGTAATAATTTTCTGTTTTTAATTTATTTCTTACCCACAATGCAGAGCGTTTTATGGTGGTTGGTCCAGATGCTCCTCTTGTTTCTGTAGTCGGTGAAGACTTGGTTCTGCCCTGTTTTATCCAACCCAACACCAGTGCTGTGGACCTGAGAGTCGAGTGGATCAGAGTAGATTTAAATGACTCATTAGTTCATCACTATAATGATCATAAAGACAGAAATGAAAATCAGAATCAGCTCTACAGAGGAAGAACATCACTGTTTAAAGAGGAGCTACAGAAAGGAAACACTTCGCTCAAACTCTCAGTGCTCTGACGCCATGATGAAGGAGATTACAAGTGTTATGTTGAGGCTGAATCCTGGTATGGACACAGCCACGGCAGCAACGTTGGCAGCACAGGAACGACCGCGGCGTACTCCATTGTGGTGCTAGGTGGCGCTAAAGGCTCAAATACGGAGCTAACGGGCACGGCGAGCTCAGGAATGGAGCGTAACTGCTCAGGTTTGGAGCTAGGCGGCGCTAAGAGCTCAACTACAGAGCTTACGGGCACAGCGAGCTCCAGTACGGGGCTAGGCAGCGCTAAATACCCAGACATGGAGTTTGACTGCTCAGATGCGGGGCTTGCAAGCACGGCGGGCCCAGGTATGGAGCTAGGCAGCGTTAAATGCTCAGGCATGGGTCTAAACTGTCCGGCCAATGAGCTTACGAGCATGGCAAGCCCAGGTTCGGAGCTAGGCGGCACTAAACACCCAGTCATGGAGCTTAATTGCTCAGATGCGGGGCCAACGGGCGCGGCGAGCCCAGGTACAGAGCTAGGGGGCGCTAAACGCTCAGGCAAGGGGCCAAACTTCCCAGGTGCGGAGCTTACAGGCGCGGCGAGCTCTTATTCAGAGCTAGGTGGCAGTAAATGATCAGGCACAGAGCTAAACTGCTCAGGTGCGGAGCCTACGAGCGCAGCAAGCCCAGGTACAGAGCTAGGGGGCGCGGTGGTGTGCAACAGCTTTATAGCCGCAGCGATGGTCGTGATTTGCTGGAATAATCGGGGAAGATTCGAGGTGGGTTGGACCGCAGAAACCTCCTCAGGAGCACCACAAATGTCATTGTCTGGATTGCCCCAAGTAGCAAGGAGGGGCATGGTGAGCCTAAGTCTGAGGCGATCCGTTATATATCCCCCCCAAAGGAGCCTGAAATAGGGCTTCTTTACAAATGTCCACTCGGGCCCATCCACAGAACCAACGCATTGAAATTCGGTGCTAATGTGCTCCGTTATGAGACTGAGAGGTGCAGAGTGCTCAGACGTGAAACCAGGCGATGCTGATGGTTCAAATACGGAACTAACGAACTAAGGTACAGAATCAACATGCTTGGATATGAAACCAAAGGGCACAGCAGGCTCAGACACAGAGCCAGGCGGCGCTAACGATTCCAACTCGGAATCATTGAACTCAGGTACAGAAACAACATGCTCGGATACAAAATCAAAGGGTGCGGCAGGCTTAGATATGGAGCCAGGTGGCGCAAATGACTCAAACACCGAGCTAACATGCTCTACTATGAGGCTAGGGTGCTTAACCATCATGCTAACATGCTCAAACTCGGAGCTACAGGGTGCTAATGGCTCCTTTACGGAGCTAGCGTGTTCACATATGCAGCTACCACACTGAAATACTGGACCACTAGACACTAACTCCTCCAGTATTGAGCTACAGGTGCTAACAGTTCATCTACGGAATTATGAGGCACAGCAGGCTCAGATTTGGAGCTAGCAGACAAAGATGTGAGGCTAAAATGCTCAAAAGTTGAGCTAACATATTGAAACACTGGGCCACTAGACACTAGCGGCTCAGGTACTGAGCTAGCATGCTCAAACACAGGGGTACCAGATGCTTTCAGCTCTGGTACTGAGCTAGCTATGAGGCGTGGCATGCTCAGATACGGAGCTAGCAGGCCTATATACAAAGGAAACTTGCTCATCTACGGAGCTTATATACTCAAATGCTGAGCTAACTTGCTCAATGAGAGGGCTAACGCACTTAAATGCTGAGCTACTGGGTGCTATCTTCTCAGGTACTGAGCTAGTGTGCTCAAACACAGGGCTACCAGACACTATTGGCTCAAGTACTGAGCTAGCATGCTCAAATACAGGGCTACTGGACACTAACTGCTCTTGTACTGAGCTAACATACTGAAATGTAGAGCTAACTGGCTCGAACACTGAGCTACGGGGCGCTAACGGTTCACCCACAGAGTTAACAGACGCGGCGTGCTCAGCTACAGCACTGGCGGGCTCAAGTATTGAGGTAATAGGTGTTAACCGGTGCTTGACCTGAACCTTCTGGCTGCTGGCAAGCTGGGGATCCAGCAAATGATGAACAAAAACAGGCCTAACTGGGTGACTGGTGGACTCCTGCTCATTGCTCCTGCCAAACCTGTCCCACAGCTCGATAAAGAGCTGGTCGCAGGTTCCCAATATTAACCGGGACCAGTTTAGCGGACGCCCAGTCAAGCACTTTGCCCATGTTTTACAAACACCAGATGCTCAAATTCATCACAGTGATGGAACTGGCGCAAGCTGAGCACTGCCAGAAAAATTATCCACATAGACGGGGATTACCGTCAAATTTTTCCCATGCGGGTCGAACCAGGGTAGCACGATTACTTGCTGTCTCCTTAGTTTGGCGGGGTATTCTGTAATGGCGGGACTGTACGGGGAGAAAGGAGATGAGTGCCGGCTCTGTATGAAATACCATAGTTTTATTTTACATAACACTGCTAACCAAAACAAAAGAGCTTACCTCCGCGACACGCGGGAACAAACAAAGCATCTGGCTGACACTAAAACAGGAGCTTTTTCTCTGCCACACACGGGAACAAATGGAGCATACAGAACACGGCCAAAGTCACTAAAGGCGGAAACTGCCGCCAAACAAAACATGCCACTGTAAGAACGTGAAATGCCCTGCGAGGTGGGAGAGCTAGGGCTCTGCTTAAATACAGTCCATACAGCTGAAAGCAATCCTAAATCGGGCCTTAGCTTCTCCTTTGGGTGCTCCGCAAGCTGGCAGAGCACCGCAAATGTCATTGTCCGGATCACCCCTAGTGACAAGGAGGGGCATGGCGAGCCTAAGTCTGAGGCGATCCGTTACAGTCCCAAGATACACACTAAATTGTTTTACTTATACTTCATTGTATTTTCCTGCAAATGTATTAATTTATATTCTTTTGTAAAAAAAAAAAAAAAAAAAGCATAGTGGATGCTTGTATGGGCATTTGGAGAGCGCTGTTTTGGCTGCATAGACTTACTGTTCCCCATGCTACTTCGGAATTAAATCAGCAAATCTCCACTTCTGGTCTGTGTGTGCCCCACTTAAACTACATCTTAGATTTTAAGTATGCTACATTGGCAGTAAAGGGGCTGAGGTGCTGAGCTTTAAACCAGGAACCCCGTGTTATTATCTAAACCCTTGTGGGGATACCTCTACAGGATAAGCAGTTAGAGGCAGAGTGTGGTCAGTAGGTGCCCCTCCAGTCCAGCTTGCTGTGTTATTTGTCAGTGTCTGGTCACAGAGGTGTGTATTTTACAGGAGTACACACACAATGTTGACCATGGGTCCAAACAATGAAGTTTTGAAGTTGTGTAGCTCTCTGACATAAGGTATGGTAAAAAAAAAGGTTGTAGCTAATCCAGCTCGTTAAAAATGTTTTTTAATAAATAATCTATTGAGTAAGCAATTGGATAGTGTTTGTGTCTTCATCATTTTTAAAGGTGAATGTTCATGACAGAAGCTTCAACTCAAATGCTCTTACAGAGGCTCCCCATCATAGCTGCTAACACGGACACGGTTTGAACCTTTGAGATGGCTGTGGCACTGGATCAGGTACGAGTGACTCATAATCTCTGACTGGGACCTAAAATGTGTGACCTCAAACCCTTAAATTAAAAGAATACTCCAGCATGTATATCCTAATCTATCTCTGCTACATGTGTAGGATTAGAGTAGGCCAGTCAGATTGGTTAAAAATCTATCAATTGGCTAAATAGATTTGAAAAATGTATCTGAAAGATGAAAACAAGTGGCTATATATCTACAGTAAACACAATTCTAATATTGATGTAAACTGTTTTGTCCACTAGAGGGAGATGATGTATTTAAAATGTCAAACGGCAAACGGTGTTAGAAATATGTAAGGGAAAGCTCCAATTTGACATCGCCTTCGAAGATCAACATTTCCTGACTTATACATAAGATTATGGTTTGTACATTAATTATGTTATTGTTGCTGTTTCCATCTAACAGTATGTTGAACCAAATCCATTCCATGTTAAAGGGAGTACAGGGATTAATCTGTAAGGAAGGAGATCCAATCAGACTTTTATGTGTTGATTGAAAGTTGTTGTTATATCTCTCTAAGCCTGAACTGGTCGGTGCATGAACATACAGGTTTGTGTGTAGTTGGACTGTTTTTCTGTTTTTGGAGAAATTGAGAGGAATGCAGAAGTGTTAAAGTTTACAGTGATGAGTGAGTATTTTCATTTTAGCTCTACACACCCAGCGCTGTTATAAGCTCACAAAGTGCATTCAGTTCTAATCAGAGCTTTAAAACAGAACAAGTAGCTGTGGAACATTCTGCTGTAGAAATGATAAAGTGTCTTTCAGGGATGAAGTTTCTCCGTGTGACTCTGCTGATTCTCTGCAGCTCTATGGAATCCAAATCAGGTAATAATCTCCATGATGTGTCTGTCTGTGCTGTCTGGCTGTACTTTGTACATACGTGTGTTTGGTAAGATTCACATTTACAGAGCATGGCTGGGTAACCTGAAGGATTTTTAGGATTTAATTTCTGTAGGTCCTGCATTGCTCTAGTGGAGATGGATTTGATTTTTCTTGTTTCTGATGTACCGTATGATAAATGTAACTTTTCTGCAGCTGTTTAATTTGAAGGGAATTCTTTTTGTAATTTTCTAAGTAGTTAAATTGAAGCATGTGAGATTAAACACATTAACTGAGTCACATAGGGAATTATTGAATTGAATTTCATTCAAGTTCTATTCCAAAGTTCTATAAGATTGCCTCTCCATTATACCAGACTTATTTACTACAGCTGTGCTTTCAGAAATCATTTTGGTGTTTAAAAAAAGGTAGAATAAAAGCTGTAGGACCAGTCAGAAGGAGGGTGAGGGAAAGCTTACAAGGAAACACCAGCTACAAAATGAGCAGGAACCAAAACCACACCCACCCACTGTCAGGCAAAGGGCATGGTCACTGGTACTGGGTTATTGGACATAAATTTTATTTATTATCAGTACTATGAAATATTATTCATTAGTGAGAAATAGGTTACTATTTTGACCTACACTTTGTTGATGTTAACTGTATTTAACTTCTTAACTTTCATATCTAAAGGCAGAACCTGACATGCATGAGATTTTCTGATTAAACAAGCTACATGTGTAATTTGCTGTTTGTTCATTTGTTTCTTACCCACAATGCAGAGCGTTTTGCAGTGGTTGGTCCAGATGCTCCTCTTGTTTCTGTATTTGGTGAAGACTTGGTTCTGCCCTGTTTTATCGAACCCAACATCAGTGCTGTGGACCTGAGGGTCGAGTGGTTCAGAGTAGATTTAAAGAACGCATTAGTTCATCTCTATGAGGATCATAAAGACATAAATGAAAATCAGAATCAGCTCTACAGAGGAAGAACATCACTGTTTAAAGAGGAGCTACAGAAAGGAAACACTTCCCTCAAACTCTCAGTGCTCCGACGCCATGATGAAGGAGATTACAAGTGTCTTGTTGATGATGGATCCTGGTATGATGACACTACTTTTCATGTCACCATTGAAGGTAATCAGAACTCACCAAAATTAATTTCCTTACATTTCCCTACCACAGTGATCAGTGTGTGTTACAGTTACTTAATGATTAATGATCACATTGTTCATTTAACATGATTTGTAACTTACTATAATTGTACTTGGGTTCATTTCTAGATAAAGTCCTTCATGGTAGGAAGATTGTTCTCAGCATTTCAGCTTTAGCCTTGATCGTTGCTGTTGGACTGATAATAACTGGGGATTTTCATCAAAAGAAAGGTAATATTTCAGTTACTTTATCTAACAATGTCTCATCTTTTATTTATACTTAGTATTCTATTTAAATTCTAGTTAATACCAGAATCCCCTGCAGTCAGTAGTAGTTAGTATTTGGTGTTTGTTGTTGCTCTGGTTGGTGACTCTGATTCCTTTTGATGAACTAAATCTCTTTCTATAAAGAGGACAGTTTGAATGATGGAGTTAATGAAGAATGGGAGATGATCTCAGCCCCTCCCTCTGCACATCTCTCCATCAGTATAGAAAACAGGAATTCATCTAAGAGTTTGTTTAAATTAAGACACAGAGCTAAACTACAGCTATGAAACATCATTTATAAAAGACTGTATCTGTGTAATACTTACAGTCCATCTTTAAAGCTGCTCTGAGTTTAGTTTGGATCAGAGAATGGCTCACAGGAACTGATTTTATATAGAGATTGTGGCACCTCTATAACCCACACCTCCAAACTCACCTCATGTTATTGAACACCAGACCCTCAGAGAAGTCGTTAGCTCAGTGGGTCACATACATTTATCAGTCCTGGACTTTTAAACTTATAAACTGAATGATTGAACTGATCACTGATCCGCTGAGCTGAGATGAAGCATTTCCTGGATCTAATCAACCAGCTGAGATTCCAACTCAAATCCTGCTGTTTGACATCATTTGATGCTTTGGCTCTCTGCTAGAAATTCACACTGACCAGGTGCAGAATTTAGAATAAACTCTTTTCTAATTCTCAAATGACCAAGCCTAGTATTTTAATCAAACCATCTAGCAGATGATGAAGTGTTATTTTGAGCAGGATCAATGGCTACAGGCTTCAGCAAATAAACTGATCCTGGTTCAGCACAGTAGCTTCTGGCTTTCAGACAGCAAAAGTGACCCAGGAAGCTGAGAAACACCAGACTTGGTCCAAGAGCTCCAGCCTCACCTCCTCAGTGTGGAGGTTTTTTATAGATCATTAATTTACTCTGATCAGGAGAATCAGCTCTCATGGACTAAATGGACTGACTTGGAATTCTTGTTCTTACTGATTAAATCAGTCTTTAAGCTCAGCTTCAGCTTCTCCTGCACATCTTCCCATGCTTTCATAACCAAGAAAAGAATGGTGTGATAATGTGTGTATGAACACAAACAGGGGCTTTGGCTAAATGTTTGGAGTAATAGTGTACAAGTGACTGAGTCTTTATGTGGGTTTGCTTCATTTCAGTAAATCTCACCTTAGCTTTAATGAGAACATCTAACATTCAGGTTCTCCTAAAGCCTTAAGAAACTCCATCTGGAAACTTTTTGGCTAAACTAGACGTCCTTAAATTTTATTCTAGCGTTTTTTGATGTTACTTAAAAATTGTGAAATATCTCAAAATCATTATTAGTCCATAGTTTAAATGTTATATCAATATAACCTGATAATTGTTTTTCCTTCTTACTGAACTTTGATGAACTGATACAATATTATGAGTCTTTTTCAGAGAATTTCAACACAAAGAAGAAATATGCAGGTAAGAATTACTTTTTATATTTTACATTTTTATACAGTGCAGCTTACTGTGTGTGTGCGCATGTGTGTGCGCGCGCGCGTGTGTGTGTGTGTGTGTGTGTGTGTGTATTCAGAGAGCTGCACAGTTTCAATTACACACACTCCGCCATCCTGAAAACATGGAAAACATACATTGCATCACTATCTCTCTCTCCCTCACACACACACACACACACACACACACACACACACACACACACACACACTATCAGTGTCTCCAGAAAAATGAAATGTTGATCCACTGAATCATTTGCTGGTTTTAGTTGAGCATTAAAAGCATCACATTGTGTTTCTGGCAGTTAATGTGACTCTGGATCCTGATACAGCTCATCCTTACCTCATCCTGTCTGATGATGGAAAACAAGTGAGATGTGGAAACAGACGACAGAATATTCCTGATACAGAAGAAAGGTTTGATTATGAACTTGGTATTCTGGGTAAGCAGGGTTTCTCCTCAGGGAGATGTTACTATGAGGTTCAGGTCAGGGGGAAAACTGAGTGGATATTAGGAGTGGCCAGAGAGTCCATTAACAGGAAGGACTGGGGAATTACACTACGTCCTCAGAATGGATTCTGGACTGTGGGCCTATGGAATGCGAATGAGTACAAAGCTGCTGCTGGTCCTGATGTTCCTCTCAGGCTGAAACAGAAGGTGGAGAAGGTGGGAGTGTTGGTGGATTATGAGGAGGGTTTGGTCTCCTTTTATGATGTGGAGATCAGATCTCATATCTACTCTTACATTCTGCAGCCTTCCACTGAGAAACTCTATCCATTATTCAGTCCATGTGACAATGATGAAGGTTATAACTCAGAACCACTGATCATCTTACCTGTTAATCATAGAGGAGAAATACCTGTTTAGATCTTCATCATCGTCATGATTAGACACTAGTTAGCTTTTGTCTTAACACTTCTTCACATGTATTCTTTTGTTAGCCGTTAGCCTCATCTTTGCACTTCGACGACTGCTAGCACTTTGCTAGCACTAGCCTCTTAGCCTCTTCGCAACGTGTCATTAGCTTTTTTTTAGCACTTAGTACTTAGCTCCCTGATAGACCTTTTAGCCTTTTACTAGCCCTTCTAATGTCTTAGTACTTACACTTTTTTTTTTCTTTGCTAACATTTGCTAATTTTTGCTATTAACTGTTAACCCATTGTTTTCCCTTAGCCTCTTGATAATACTTTTGTCTTTTGTTAGACATTTGTTAGCATTTAGCCTGTTTAAATAATTTAATAGGACATATCGCTGTTAACTTTTAGGTTCTTGTTAGTGTGTCGTTTGTTTTTGTCAGACCCTTAGTTACTTGTTAGCCCTTAGCACCTTGTTAGCACTTAACTGCCAGTTAGGCTTTTAGTTCTTGTTAGCCCTTAACTTCTTAGCACTTATTGTTAGCCTTTTATTAGCATTTAGCTCATTGAAAGCAGTTGGACTCAAGTATTCACTAAGGGTGTACTCACACTAGGCTATTCGAACCACGCCCGGGCGCGTTTCGTACCCAAGCGCGGTTTGTTTGGCTAGTGTGAGTGCTCCCAATCGCGCCCGGGCGCAATTCATGAATCACGCCCTGGCGTGCTTGAAATAGGTGCGCCAGAGTGGCACGCTTTCGTCATCACAGACGCGCCCACACAGCACAGCACACTTCATTGTTGTACCTATGTGATCGGATAATAACATACTTCTGTGCCTTTCTTTGGTTTCGTTTTGTTCGCGCTGACACACAGCCCTAATACATCTTATTATAAGTGCATTCACAGTGCAGCTCACTGTGTTCCAACTTCTTATGCTGCACAGCGGACTCTATGCTTGTGCTTATACATGGTTTTGTCTTTCACTTTGTGCTCGCTGACACACAGCCCTAATAAGCCTCATAATAAGTGCATTGATAATGCAGCGCTCTGTGTTCTGGCTTATTGTGCTGTACAGCAGACTTCCTGCTTGTACTTACAATGTGACTTTTTGGTTTCTCTGTGCGCGCTGACACACAGCCCTAATAAGCCTTATAATAAATGTACTGATGATGTGACGCACTTATTTCCGTGCTTACGGAGGCAGCTGCACAGCGCGCACAAAACAACCAAAGAACGGCATAAATGTCTGTGATTACCCGATCACACATGTACAACCATGAAGTGTGCTGTGCGAGCGCGTATGGTAATGACGAAAGTGCGCCGGAGCGTTTCTGTTTGAACCTACTGAGAGTGCGGGCCAGAGCGCGTTTGTCCCCCCTCCCCATTCGCGCTCTGGCCCAGTTCAAGGCAACCGTGCTCAGTGTGAATACACCCTTAGTCATTGTTAGCCTTTAGCTTGTGTTAGCAAGCTTTGCAAGCACCTAGCATTTAAAAATTGTTTCCCTTTGGATTTTGCCAGCATTTAGCATTTTGAAGGCTGTAACTCGTATTAGCATTTAGCACTTCTCTACCTCCCTATGACCTTAGCCGTTTGTTTGGTTTTACCATTTGTTAGTACTTAGTACTTTACTAGCACTTAGCTTCTTATTAGCTCTTAGATTCTTGCTAGAACCAAGCCTTTTGTTAATTATTTAGCTTTTCTCAGCTCTTAGCCTCTTGTTAGCAGTTAGTCTCTATTTTAGCCACTTGGTAGATTTTAACTCTTTCTTAGCAGTTAGTGTTTAGCTAGCCTGTTGTTAGCTTTTGGCCTCTGGTTAGCAATTAGCCATTGTTAACTTTTATTAGAAAATTGCTAGCACTTAGCTCTTCATTAGTTGATAGCCTCTTGTTAGCACTTAGCTTTTAGGCCATTGTTATCGATTGGCTTTACATTTACATTTACAGCATTTAGCAGACACCCTTATCCAGAGACAGTTAAGAGCCCATTTAAGAGCCCTATTGAAGGTATTTTTTGTATTGTTGCTTGTATAGCTGTATGATTTGTTACATACACAACACACCCATTTGTAAATTCATGTTTTTTCCTGTATGTTATGTTGGTATTATTTAGGTGATTTGTTGATTTGATTTATTATGTTTCTATAATATTGTGAAATGTTATACTTATGTAGGTGGAGGCTTTATTTAAACCTATTTAAGTTTTTTGTCTCTTCCTGCATTATATTTTATAAATATTTTTTATTTATTGTATTTTAAGCTGTGCAAATAAACTAAATTAAAACTAAACTTTTTTTTTATTTAATCTTTAGCCACTTGTTAGCCCTTGCCACTGTTAGCAGGATGCTTGTATGGGTAAGACGTGTTGTATAGCTCTCCAGTTGAAATTTTTTAAAGCCTACATAATACATGAATTTTGTTTATATTACATTTAAAAAATGTAAGTATTGAAGATGAACAATGTGGTTGAAACAGATTATGGAGGTTTATGATTAATGTGAGTGAATCTTTGCCAATGTTTATCTCGGTCACGTTTTTCCGATTATCGGCTAGGCATTTGGAGAGCGCTGTTTTAGCTGCATGAACTTGCTGTGCCCCATGATGCTTCTTTTATTCAGGTATGTTCATGTTTGTATGTTTGTAATGTGTTAATTGTGTGTTTGAGATCTGGGGGTTTTGATATATTAGTTACGGTGCTATATGTTCATGATCCTGTTAAGTTTTAAGGTCAGTTCCTTACAAACATAGTTTAGCTGAGTTAATTTATGTACTGAGTTGCATTGTAATGGAAGAAGTTGAATTTGAGATTATTTATTGAACACTTTAAACATGGTATCACAAAGATACTAAATTGTTTTAATTATACTTCATTGTATTTTCCTGCAAATGTATTAATTTATGTTATTTTGTTAAAAAAAAAAAACAAAGCATAGTGGATGCTTGTATGGACATTTGGAGAGCGCTGTTTTGGCTGCATGAACTTACTGTGTGCCATGCTGCTACTTTTATTCAGCATTAAATCTGCTAATTTTCACTTCTGGTGTGTGTGTGCTTGCCTCACTTAAACTGCATTTCCCATTTCGAGTATGCTACATAAATCTGGTCAAGTCAAGTCAGATCTATTTATATAGCACTTTTTACAATGGAGCATTGTCTCAAAGCAACTTTACAAATTTAGATTATCTCCTAATAACTACGTCCAATCCCAAACTGAGCAAGCCTAGGGCGACAGTGGCAAGGAAAAACTCCGAGTGTTCTAGGAAGAAACCTTGGGAGGACCAAGACTCAAAAAGGGACCCAACCTTCTTGGGCGGCGTAGATGATCTGGTGCCATGATCCGGATTTTAAGGTCAGCCGCCGCCGATCGCCAGGGTCAACAGTGTAACAGCTGAGACGTTAAGTGGGAGGCCAGTGGCAACATTGTGATATTATGTAAGTGATAGTTGTTAGTGATTAGTTAACATTACTAATACCTCTCTCATGCATACACCCAGTTGGTGACTTGGAAGGGAGGAAGCATCCATTTCAGTATGATGTTGGCACACCAGTCATTGGCAGGGGCTAAATAGCACAGCTGAGAGCACTGGAAAGTAAAGCCAGAGTGTTAATGTATAGTGACCCTTTACATCTAGAATGTACTGGTGTTAATGGGCCTGCTAAGCCTATGTGCTCGACCCCTTCCACCAATAATGATAACACTTCACAGCAGTTGCTTGAACTAATTGAAGAATTAGGGAATCAAATAGGTGACTCTAGTTAATCACATACTAGCCAGTCAGACCTCGGTAGTTCAGACACATTTAGTGGTATCAGAAACAACTACAGCTGAACCTTGTAGCAACATCCTTCATCTTTGCAGACTAAATGTAGTTATCAAATCTGATGTTAAAGAACCACACATGGTCCACGGTGATAGGATTGATAAGTACAATGTACAAGAATGAAATTTCCCTGATGTTCATTAAGATCTGTCCCGACTCTGATCTCTGTAGCATTTTTAAGTGCAAGCCTATTACCAAACGGTTAGTTATGGAAATCCAATAGGCTGTTGACGAACATCAGAGAGAGTGCCAATACAGAAAAATGTCTCGTGTCTACCACTACTTGTGCATTTAAAGTAGCAACTGATCCTCAAGGAACTGACCAAGAGGAGTGCGTGGGTGTGAATAGAGCAGCGTGTATCCCAAGCAGCCCCGAAAAACCAAGTGAGTTGGTGTCAGACCCCAGCACTTTGGAGCGAGTACTCAGCCACGTTGGAGAGAGTGTTAGTCAAGTCAAGTCAAGTCAGATTTATTTATATAGCGCTTTTTACAATGGAGCATTGTCTCAAAGCAACTTTACAGGTTTAGATTATCTCCTAATAACTACGTCCAATCTCAAATTGAGCGAGCCTAGGGCGACAGTGGCAAGGGAAAAAACTCCCTAGTTCTAGGAAGAAACCTTGGGAGGGACCAAGACTCAAAAAGGGACCCAACCTCCTTGGGCGGGCGTAGATGATAAATCTAAGAGCGAACTAAAGTCATGGAGTCAAAGTTTGAATAGAATGTGAAGTATGCACATCGACATTAAGTGGGCCGGGTATGATGATAAATCTAAGAGCGAAACTAAAGTCATGGAGTCATGGTCGAATAAAATGTGAATTATGCACAGTGGAGCTCCATCAGATGTACATCATGTGTGGGGCTGGAACTGCCGGAACACAGCTCGGAGAGAAAACAGAAAATGTAATTAGTTATTGATTAAGAGCACAGTGTTTATTAACAATCACTGATGCTAGAATGTTAGAATGTACAAGCCAGCCTACTCCTGCGGCAGTCACCTCCCAAGCAGTGCCCTGGACGTGGACTTCTCTCTGCCGTGTCTGTGGGGGCAAATCACACTCCACTCGCTCCACACTGCATGAGGGAAAAGCACTGCCTGGGTTATCTAGAAGTTGGACACCAGAAACGAGAGTGCACCAGAACCTCTGTACCTATTGCACAGCAAAATAATAGTCGGCATCAAGAAAACTGATGAACTCACATTGGGGAGTGGAAAGAGTCACACCCTCAGCTATGAAGACATGTTGTCCACATATGAATGGAGTTCTTCGCCTGTCACCAGTGACCAAGCGGTTTTGTTCCAAAATGTAACACACTTGGTGAAAGCTGACAGTCTATTCTATTCCAATGTTCTGGTGAATGGTGAAATGTCCTTGTGTGCTTTACTTGATAGCAGTTCTATGACATGCAGCATGACTGAGATGGTTGAAAATGAATTGCAGTGCTGCCACCTGAGCTTAAGGAAGTAAAGACGGACATCACCCTCGTTGGCTGTGGAGGTGTTAAAGTTCAGCCCAAGAGCATGTATCAACTGAAAATGGTGGTGTATGGTTATGTCATCAGTGTGCCTACATTGGTTGTTCCAGGGCAGCAAAACCAGCTCATACTTGGCACAAATGTAATTAGTGAACTTAAGCAGGGCCCTACTCGAACACCTTGACTCAAGCAATGATCGGTCAACAGGTGAAGTAAAAGTGCAGACTCAGGCAATGCATGCTGGTCCCAGCAATGGTTCTGATTCCAGTCTTCAGGAGGCTCTGCTGAAGCTTGGTTTGAGTGAATTAGACATTGAGTCCTGTGAAGTGTCATCCTATTGGAAGGGTCAATTATTGCAGCTGGTTCAGAAGTATGAGGACGTGTTCTCAAGGCACAATCTAGATTGTGGAAGGGCCGAGAACTTTGTCCACCACATCCATCTGTCTGATACTCGGCCGTTCAGACTGCCATACCGTCATGTCCTTCCCGGGCAGTATCAGAAGTTGAGGCAGGTACTTTCAGAGATGGAGGAACAAGAGATCATACAAAAATCCTGTAATGAATGTAATGTACTTGTGTGGGGAAAAAATGGGAGATCTGCATAGATTACTGTTGGTTGAACGCATGTACAACTAAAGACGCTCACTCATTACCTCATCAGTCTGATTGTTTAGCAGCCTTAGGAGGAAATGGCATATTCTGTGCACTAGATTTAATGTCTGGGTTCTATAACATTGAAACACAACACCCATGGGCCTTTGAGTTTGATAGATTTCCACAAGGGTTACGCATCAGTCTGGTGAGTTTCATGCACTTTATGATGAATGTATTCGGTGACCAGAACTTTCTGACACTAGTTTGCTATCTAGATGACCTTCTAGTGTTTGCACCCAACGAAGACCAGGCTTTAACAAGACTTGAGATGGATTTCAGTAGACTGTGTGATCATGGACTAAAGCTGGTGAGGTATATTATCTGTAGCATCTCTTATATTATAAATAATGTCTTTTAAGATTTTATATATATGATCAATACAGTCTGAATCTCCAAAGGTTTT
Organism: Ancistrus triradiatus; assembly: GCA_025084515.1. NCBI lineage: Eukaryota > Metazoa > Chordata > Actinopteri > Siluriformes > Loricariidae > Ancistrus > Ancistrus triradiatus. Next base: position 306,713 of record JAJAGP010000367.1, on the reverse strand, counting down.
CTGTTTTTCTATGATTCTGGAATGTCTGAATTAAATATTTAAGTTGGGGCCTGTAGTCCCAAGGGTAAATTTAAACAGGAGAAAGGATCTCTCTTTGTCCGTACAAGATAAGGAGATCGTTTACATCAGGACCATATGTTTTCTATCTAAGTGTACAGAGACGGCGAGTCAATATAAGCTGTTGACTGTAGCCGATACACAGAGGTTTCCATAATGGCTTCGGGTCGTCTCTCTGGCAAACCATGGTGCTTGATTTGATGCTGTTCTTTCTGTATAATAAACATCTTTTTTATATACAAGTGATATGCTGTCAGCGGAGATTTTCCTTCATCATCTACGCAGAATCACTATGAAATAAGCAACAACAATTTGGCGTTACGAACTTCGGTCACTTTGTGGCTTGTGGCATGGCCGATGGCTTCTGCGCCTCTGCTTTTGCCTCCTGATACGGTGAGTGTGTCTCACATGTTTTGTAGTACTGGTTTGTGTGCAATGGCTGTTGTGTTTGTGTCTGCTGGTCACACCTTAAGGACTGTGTGTGTGTGTGTGTGTGTGTGTGTGTGTGTGTGTGTGTGTGTGTGTGTGTGTGTGTGTGTGTGTGTGTGTGTGTAAGGGCCATGCTGCGCTGATTTTGGATTGCTGCTCCATTCTAAATTTGGGTTTAATTGCGATTTGTTTATCGCAATATGGGGAAAGGATTATTGTACAGATAAAACTAAAAAGAAAATCTAGTAAGAAGAGGAAAACAGGATAAAAGTGAAGAGAAATAAAGAGAAATAATAGAAAAGAAATGGAAATGTGCACAAAATAGTAAATAAGAGGTAAAAAAAAGGAAGGAAGTCGCAGATTTCATGAAATCTGCCTAACACAGGAAGACGGTGTTAGACGGGCCTAAAATCCTGGACAATCACTAGGTGCAGTTCAGGTCAGTTCCATGGGAGCTGAAGGTGTAGAATAAACGTTTAATTGTAAAAGTTCCCACTGGCACACTGTTGACGGTGGTGTGTGAAGCAGCTTTCATTGAATCTCTACATCTTAGGGTAGCATAAATTTAGAAAAATAAAATAAAGAGAGAGAATAATGGAGCGGCAGAAAAGCATGTTATAGGTAATATCTGAATGATTCGACTTTGAGAATTTGGGGTTGGATGTTGTTGGTGTTTTTGGAATGATGTTGAATTTACTGTGTTTTGTGAGTTTGCTTTGTGACTTTGTTGATCGGAGGATTGTTGGCAGGTGGGGTTTGGTGGATAAGGGTGTAAACTATGTTGAATTGCAAATTGTGCTGTTAAATTGTGAATTGTTCCTTGTTAAATTCTTATGTTTCTTGTTCATGTATTCAGCTTCTGCATACCGCGAGAGTTTGAGAATGAGAAAAAAGGAGGCGGAGCCAGACGAGCAGGCGACCTGGCCAGTGTGTCACATGGATCGAAGGTTGCTGATGCCCTGTGTCCAGCTCCTGGATCCGTCTGAACAAGGCCAGTGCGGTTTTATCTCTTACCTAATACCTGCATGTATGTTGAGTTATAATCATTATTATAACTCACATTTAATGTGCTTTCATTTATAGGCCATTATAATAGAGCACATTCCTTTGTTTATGTGTCCATAAAAAGTTACATGCAGTAGTCATTTAAAAGACAGGCTTGGCAACAGACAGACCAGTTAATGTCTTTATTCAGAGAATATAATTATTTGATTTAACTTCTGTTGAGAGCTGCGAATGTGAGTTTTATTGTCTGAGCATGGTGTATTCTGTCTGATCTGAGCAGGTGATTGTCTTGCTGCGAATAGGAATACAATTGGTGATGGTTTGTCACCTGTGGGAGAGTGCAGTTTTTAATTTTATGTAGGACTGGAGTTGCTTTTATTTGCAGGATATTTGAGGTAACTTTTACTTGCAATTGGATGCATTATTTGTGCGTTTATTTAATATTATAGATGGATTTAGTGTTGTAACTTGCTATTACATTAATAAGTTTTTGATTCCTCTGGCCAGTTTGGCCATTTTGCCCATAAATGCAACAGGCCAGGAGGAAATTTTAGAGGAGGATTCAGAGGCCAACCAAGGCCATTCGTGGGACCGGTGAACCCTTATAGGGGTTTGGAACCAGGGTTCTAGAAGTGCCCAGAGAACTCGAGAGAGGGGTGTCAGCTGGTAGCATCAGGGCCGGAGAGAGATCCAACAATAGAGGTGAAAGTAAATAATTGACCATTGGAAGTGATGGCGGATAGCGGAGCTGCTCTCACCTGCATTCGGTCTGAAGATGCTATCTCCCCATGTCTGGTCAGTGTATTTGATTAGTGGGGTTTTGAGCGAGTGAAACAGCTGATTCTTCTTACAGAACCAGTTGAGCTCTGATATAAAAATCTGAAGACTACAATACCCATATTGGTATCAGCACATACACCAATTACACATTTTTTGGGAAGAGATGCTTTGTGTAGATTGAACTGTACAATCAAGTGTACACCGGACGGCTGTCCGGTGGAAGTACCGAATGATATTGTTCACCAATTATTGATGACAACAGAGACTGAAGCTTCTTCAGTATTTTGGATTGGAAATCTAAGTACAGATTTTTTTGGAACCAGCTAAGTTAAGGGAGAAGTTTATTGTAGCAAACATGCCGGATGCGAAGCCAGGGCAGCCAGGGCCCCCCTCTTCCTGTCTGGGGGCTTTTTCTCTGGGCGGAGCGAGGAAAACCGCCCGATCTCTGCCACCTGCTGGGCCTCATTGGAACACACGGCCTCTGGCAAGGCCTCTGGAGAACACACGGCCTCTGGCAAGGCCTCTGGAGAACACACGGCCTCTGGCAAGGCCTCTGGGGAACACACGGCCTCTGGCAAGGCCTCTGGGGAACACACGGCCTCTGGCAAGGCCTCTGGGGAACACACGGCCTCTGGCAAGGCCTCTGGGGAACACACGGCCTCTGGCAAGGCCTCTGGGGAACACACGGCCTCTGGCAAGGCCTCTGGGGAACACACGGCCTCTGGAGAACTGACAGCCTCTGGAAGGGCATCACTGGAGCTGACGGCCTCTGGAAGGGCCTCACTGGAGCTGACGGCCTCTGGAAGGGCCTCACTGGAGCTGCCGGCCTCTGGAAGGGCCTCACTGGAGCTGACGGCCTCTGGAAGGGCCTCACTGGAGCTGACGGCCTCTGGAAGGGCCTCACTGGAGCGACGGCCTCTGGAAGGGGCCCTCACTGGAGCTGACGGCCTCTGGAAACAGCTGTCGCCCTCGGCACCGCCACAGGAACTGCTTTCGACACCCCCGGCACCGCCACTGGATCTGCTGTGTCGCCCCCGGCACCGCCACTGGATCTGCTGTCGCCCCCGGCACCGCCACTGGATCTGCCTGTCGCCCCCGGCACCGCCACTGGATCTGCTGTCGCCCCCGGCACAGCCACTGGATCTGCTGTCGCCCCCGGCACCGCCACTGGATCTGCTGTCGCCCCCGGCACCGCCACTGGATCTGCTGTCGCCCCCGGCACAGCCACTGGATCTGCTGTCGCCCCCGGCACAGCCACTGGATCTGCTGTCGCCCTCGGCACAGCCACTGGATCTGCTGTCGCCCTCGGCACAGCCACTGGATCTGCTGCTCTCGATACGGTCACAGGACCTGAAACAGACAAGACGGGTACAGGTACTGGAACACTTGCTCTCGGAACTGCCACTGGATCCGCTGTTGGCGCAGGACCAGTAGCCCTCAGCACGGCTACTGGGACAGATCTCCTGGGTGCTGGCACTGGAACAGTTGTTGTTGACACAACCACGGGGACCTTCACCCTCGGTGCTGGCACTGGAACAGTTGTTCTTGGCACAACCACGGGGACCTTCACCCTCGGTGCTGGCACTGGAACAGTCGCTCTTGGCACAACCACGGGGACCTTCACCCTCGGTGCTGGCACTGGAACAGTCGCTCTTGGCACAACCACGGGGACCTTCACCCTCGGTACTGACACTGGAACAGTCGCTCTTGGAGCTGACACAGGTCCTGGAACAGACAACCTTGGAGCAAGTACTGGCACGAATGTCCGAGACGCGGGAGTCAGCACGAATGTCCGAGACGCGGGAGTCAGCACGAATGTCCGTGGTGCAGGAGTAGGCACGAATGTCCGAGACACGGGAGTCAGCATGAATGTCCGAGATGCGGGAGTAGGCACAATTGTCCGTGGTGCAGGAGTAGGCACGAATGACCGTGACGTGACTGTCCGTGGTGCAAAAGATCATGGTGCAGGAATCGGTACATGGCTAGCGAGCTCTGAAACCCGAACATTGATCGCTAACAGCTCTACAACGGGGCTAGCGAGTACAGAAACAGGAAAGTGAGAAGTTATCGGCTCGATTACTGAGCTATCTTGTACTGAAACATGACACGGAGAAGCTATCGGCTCGTTAATTGAGCTAGCTTGTATAGAAATGGGAAACAGAGAAGCTAACGGCTCAATTACTGAACTAGTGTGGTCTGAATCATGAATATCCACAACTAGAGGTTCAACTACGGAACTAGCATGGTCGGAATCACGAGTAACCACAACTATCGGTTCAGAAACGGAAATAGCTTGGTCAGAATCACGAACATCCACGACTAGAGGTACAAATTCGGAACTAGTGTGGTCAGAAACACAATTATCCACAACAAGAGGTTCAGATACGGAACTAGTGTGGTCAAAAACACTAGAGGTTCAAACACGGAACTAGTGTGGTCAGCAACACAAGTATCCACAACTATGGGTTCACGTAATGAACTAGTGTGGTCTGGAACACGAGTACCCACAACTATTGGTTCAGATACGGAACTAGCGTGGTTTCAATCACCAACATGTACAACTAGAGGTTCAAATACGGAACTAGCGTGATCAGAATCACGAATATCCACAACTAGAGGTTCAACTACGGAACTAGCGTGGTTTCAATCACCAAACATCTACAACTAGAGGTTCAAATACGGAACTAGCGTGATCAGAATCACGAATATCCACAACTAGAGGTTCAACTACGGAACTAGCGTGGTTTCAATCACCAACATCTACAACTAGAGGTTCAAATACGGAACTAGCGTGGTCAGAATCACGAATATCCACAACTAGAGGTTCAACTACGGAACTAGCGTGGTTTCAATCACCAACATTTACAACTAGAGGTTCAAATACGGAACTAGCGTGGTCAGAATCATGAATATCCACAACTAGAGGTTCAAATACAGAACTAGCGTGGTTTCAATCACCAACATCCACAACTAGAGGTTCAAATATGGAACTAATGTGGTCTACAACGTGACTTACATGCGCATGCCGACGCTTGACTAAAATGGCCTGGCTGCGGCCAAGCTGCGGATCCAGCATACGACCAGCCAAGGCAAACCTGACAGGGAGGGTGATAAACTCCAGCTTGGAGTAATCATCAAGGCCAAACTGGTCCCATAGCTCACTAATGAGCTGGTCATACGTCCCCTGAAACAACCGGGACCAGTTGGCCACTGCCCAGTCAAGAGCTTTGCCTGTGAGACGCCATTGAACAAACACCAAACGTTCCTCATCGTTCCTCATGAGGGTACTGGCACAAATAGAGCGAACACTGCCAAAAAAATTCACCACACTGACGGGGATCACTGTCAAATTTTTTCGGTAGCTTGGTCCTCACAGGCAAAACCGGGGCAGCGCAATAACCTGCCATCTCCATAGTTTGGGGGGGATTTCTGTAACGACGGGGGTGCCTAACAGGCATGGAGGAGACGTGCGCAGGTTTTATGAAAATAACCATAGAGAGTTTACTGAACGATGACCATCAAATACATACACAAACTAATAATAAACCGAACGAACGAACAAACAACCACCGGCTACCGCAAGACACATAACTGAACGGGCTCACCGGAATCAAGGCTGCACACGGGTACAGAGAACAAAAACGCCGTAACAGTCAGAAGGATAGAAATACAAAACAAATCCCTGCGCCGAGGGAGAGCTGGGACGCTGCTTAAATACCGATACCAACAGCTGCGAGTCATTACGGTAAGCGTCCCAGCTTCTCTCTTGGCAGCTTTGCAAACCGGGGGGCGCTACAAAAGTCCGTGTCCGGATCGCCCCCCGGCGGCCAGAAGGAGCACTCAGTCCAAAACCCCGGCGATCCGTGACAGTTCAACTTTGTATAGAAAGTCAGGGTTTATTTGGGTTCATATATATGGACAGTTTAATAAATACAAGAGATTGCAACAAAGGTCTAAACATAGCCCTCACATTCTCATTTAAAGGATGATTTGGCAGGGATAGAACAGATATTAGAAAGTAGGGTTATTCAATATGTGAATGATATTATTGGTTGTTCACCAGATGAAGAAACATGCCATAAGGACTCAATTAAGGTGAATTGAAGGTGATATGGCGCAAGGGAAGAGTTGCCAACCAGTGGAGGTGTGCTGACGGTATATGGATTCCCAAGGAAGAAAACTCAGAAAACATCAGCCAGTTTAGAACTATCTCATTGCTAAGCGTTGAAGGGAAGATATTTTTCAGCATCCTGTCATGACGCCTAACTGAGTTTCTCCTGGAGAATAGCTACATTGACTCTGTTCAGAAGGGAGGGATTCCTGGAGTGCCTGGCTGTTTGGAACACACTGGAGTTATTACACAACTCATTAGGGAAGCTCGTGAAGGAAAAGGAGATCTGACTGTGCTATGGTTGGACCTTGCCAACGCGTATGGATCCATCCCACAAAAAAACGTATCGAGCTTGCTGTACAGCAACACCATGTTCCCAGCAAGATCATAGACCTAATACTGGATTACTACAGTAATTTCAGCTTAAGAGTCACTGCTGAGTCAGGCACATCAGGCTGGCACCGCCTTGAGAAAAGCATAATAACAGGCTGCACCATATCAGTCATCCTTTTTGCCCTTGCCATGAACATGGTTGTCAAGTCAGCAGAGGTAGAGTGCAGGGGCCCCCTGATGAAGTCTGGAGTGCGACAGCCGCCAATAAGAGCCTTTATGGACAATCTGACTGTCACCACCACATCTGTCCCAGGCAGTAGGTGGATTCTCCAAGGCTTAGAGAAGCTCATCACATGGGCAAGGATGAGCTTTAAGCCAGCAAAATTGAGGTCTCTAGTCCTGAAGAAAGGGAAGGTAGTGGACAGGTTCCCATTTTCACTGGCTGGAGCTACCATCCCGTGCATTACAGAGCAACCAGTCAAAAGCCTTGGGAAAATCTTTGAATCTGCGATCTGAAGGATTCTGCTTCCATCCAGGGAACCAGTAAAGAGCTCGAGTCCTGGCTGTGTAAGGTGGATAAGACGAATCTCCCAGGGAGGTTTAAAGCCTGGATTTACCAGCATTCCATTCTGCCCTGGATCCTGTGGCCATTGCTGGTGTATGCTGTGCCCATGACAACAGTGGAGGCCTTGAAGAGGAAGATAAGTAGCTACTTACGAAGATGGCTCGGCTTGCCTCGTAGCTTGCGCAGTGCAGCTCTGTACAGTACCAGTAACATTTTGCAACTCCCAGTCAGTAGCTTGGCTGAGGAGTTTATGGTGTCAAGGACTCGGGAAGTCTTGCTGTACAGAGAATCCAGGGACCTGGAAGTGGCAGCAGCTGCCATTCAGGTGCGAACTGGCAGGAAGTGGAATGCTGCCAAATTTCTGGAGGTGGTGGAATCCCGACTGAGGCAGAAGGTGCTGGTGGGCCCAATAGCAGCAGGGCGTGCAGGGATTGGCAACTTCCCAGTAGCTAGGGTGGATAAAGCTCGAGGCAAAGAGCGTCAGCATCTCATTCAGGAGGAAGTACGGGCAGGCGTGGAGTAAGTTCGAGCTAGCAGGATGGTGGGAATGGGACAGCCAGGAGCTTGGACTAAATGGGAAAATGTGTTGCAGAGGAAGATCACCTGGTCCAATATTTGGAAAGCAGACTTCCATCGGATCAGGTTCCTAGTCCAAGCTGTCTATGATGTCCTACCTAGCCCAGCAAACCTCCATGCCTGGGGTAAATGTGAAACTCCAACCTGCCCCCTCTGTCCAGGAAGGGGATCCCTGGAACACTTGCTTAGCAGCTGTCCCAAAGCCCTTGGGGATGGGCGTTATCGCTAGCGTCACGACCAGGTATTACGGGCAGTTGCTGAGAGTATAGCCACTGTCATTAGCACTGTCAAGAGCTATCTCAAGCCGAAGTCCATCATGTTCCACAAAGCTGGAGAAAAGCCCCGGGCACCATCACAGGTACAGTCTGGTTTCCTCACCACTGCCACCGACTGGAACCTGGAAGTGGACCTTGGCAGACAGCTGAAGTTCCCAGCTGAAGTTCGACCAGACATGATCATAATTTCGAATTTCACCAAGCAACTGATCATGCTGGAGCTCACAGTTCCCTGGGAAGAACGCATGGAGGAGGCAAATGACAGGGAGCACAACAAGTACCAGGAGCTGGTGGTTGAATGCAGGAGGCAAGGCTGGCGAACTCGCTGTGAGCTTCTGGAGGTTGGCTGCAGAGGTTTTGCAGGACGATCCCTCTGCAGGGTTTTTACACTGCTGGGTATCACTGGTCAGGCAAAGGTGGCAGGAGGTGGCTTTGGATCAAGAAGGCAGAATCATGGGCAAACGCTGCTGGGACACAGGCCAGGGCCTGATCAACCTATAGCAAGGTCGCCTATGCAAGGGTGTCTGATGTTGAAAGACCCGAAACACCCTATGTCCCCAGGTTACATCACTGATGATGTGTCCCGGTGCATCTGCAAGATGTGTCTATCACCAATTAAGGTTTAACAGATATTGAAGAAAGGGGCACAAGGCTTCACAAAAGAAGCTGTAGTATTGTAAGAAGAAGGTAGTTAATGAAGACGTTTGAGAAGGCTAGAGTAAGGGGTTAAAAGTAGAAAGAAATGAAATGCAAGTTAATTTGTCTTTTTCTAATTGGTAGGGTTTATGAATGAGTTTAGGGGAAAGTTAGTGGTAGCTGTTTATCCAGCTGTACATGATGATGGGTGGTTGTAATTGTTAAGATAGGATGACATATAGAAGAAAAGTAGGAGATAAAGTGTATGTCAGTTTTGAGATGATGTTTTATGGAAGGAGTGAGAAGTGTCTGAGAGGAAGGAGTATTTGGAAGAGAGGTAAGTAGAATCTAAGATATATGAGAATATATCTCATATGGTAGTTGTGGATAGATTTTGCGATTAGATTATTGGACCTCTTTCCCCTGCCTTCAAGATTTATACAACTCTCGCCTCACACAAAAAGCCCTCTGCTTGGCTGGGGATCCCAGCCACCCACTACACAGCTTCTTCAGCTTAATGCCATCCGGGAGAAGATTTCGTAGTCTCAGGGCTAGGACCAGCAGACTGAGGGACAGCTCCATCCATCAGGCTGTTAGGAAGCTGAACTCTCTCCCTACTCTGCCCCACCTCCCCCTTCTGCTCTCCTGCACACACTAATAAAGAACTGCACAGAACCGATAAAGAGCTGTTATTCACCGATCACTTTAACCAGCCTTCAATAACTGATAAAGACTGTAAACAACTGATAAAGGACTATTATGCACCAAATCACTTTAACCAGCCTTCAAGCTGAATACCTCTTTATTTGCACTACTGTTCATACTAGTCCTGATTACACTGGTACTGTCACTTCCACCTTTTCAGCACCAACTGTAACATGACCATATGTGACTCTGTAATTAGATCCGGCTCGCTCTCTCTAATCAGTATTTATTCTCTGCATTACTGTTTACACATCATGTCTGCAGTGTCTATTCTGTTGAGTGTTAACTGTCATATATTATATTCTTAGTTTAGTTCACTTAGTTTAGTTTAACCATCTTTAATGTTTATTGTTTTGTGTAACTTGGGTAAGAGCGTAACGTAATTTCGATTCTCTGTATGTCTTGTATATATGCAGAATTGACAATAAAACTACTTGACTTGACTTCACTAAATTTGTAACACTTCCTTTGTTCTTATTATTTGGAGAATGATGTTTTCTGTCATTGACTGGGTACATTGGGACCTCATGTTTTTTTCTTTTCTCGATGGTTAGAGATATTGGTGTTAGGCAGGGACAGGTCCAATGGAGCGTCCGATGAGTCGACTAGCCTGAAGCTGGACATTGTTTTGATTTTATTTGCTGATGTTTTCACATGTATTTGTTTTTAGTCATATCTCTACACAAATTGTCAAAATTTCTTCTTTTTGAATTGGTCTGGAGTACTATATGTGGCCGTCTGGGACAGAGGGGCCGCTGGAGTTTTTCCTGTCTAGATTGATTGATGAATATTTAAGGAAAGGTAGCTGCCTGAGAGGTTTTTGCTCTTGCACTCCAAACTTTTACTATTGAGGTTAAACATATGCAGGAGGAATTGATATTTTGACCCAACTGTGAAATGCAGGTGCTCTTTTTTAAATTCCGAGACAAAGTCTCGGGAGGGGGGGAATGAGGTATATTGTCTGTAGCATCTCTTATATTATAAATAATGTATTTTAAGATTTTACATATGAGTAATACAGTAATACAGTCTGAAGCTCCAAAAGATTTCTGTTTTTCTATGATTCTGGAATGTCTGAGTTAAATGTTTAAGTTGGGGATCTAGTCCCAAGGGTAAACTTAAACAGGAGAAAAGATCTCTCTTTGTCAATACCAAATAAGGAGATCGTTTACATCAGGACCATATGTTTTCTATCTAAGTGCGCAGAGACGGCGAGTCAATATAAGCTGTTGACTATATCTGATAGACAGAGGTTTCCATATTGGCTTCGGGTCCTCTATCAGGAAAACCGTAGTGCCTGATTTGATGCTGTTTTTTCTGTGTAATAAACATCTCATTTATATACAAGTAATACGGTGTCAGCGGAGATTTTCTTTCAGCATCTACACAGAATCACTATGAAAACATCGCTATAAATAAAACTGGCTCCAAAGAAGTGCTGCCTGCTCGGACAGAGTGTGAGATTTCTGGGTCACAGTTGATGTGAATGGAGTAGCAACTGACCCTGATAAAGTGAAGTCCCTCACCAGTATGATTGAAGCAGATCTCATGATGGATGATGGGATTACCCTTTCTCAAAGAATGGTTCCTGGGCATGGTTATGTACTACCAGCAATTTATATTGTAATAGAAAATGTGTAATTACTGTGTACATGGCATCCTTGACAGATATCAATATGTATATGTTGAACAAAGATGTTTTCTTTATAAAAGTTGTTTTTCCTCTGTCCTGGTAACTCAAGGATGGTACCAGATGTTCTTTGTCTGGTATACAATGCAGGACCAAGCTTGGGACCCGGCTCCACAATTCTCCAATGCACTGACTCACTCTATGCTCACCCCCTTACTTAAGATACATTATCTATACTTATCACTCTTTTGAACCAATCGTAAATCGTAGCAGGGGACTACTCCCTCTTAGAACCTTGTATAACTATGATCTTTTGTCAATAAACCTTTAGATGAGTAACGATGCAACCCTGGTCTTGTCTTTCCTCTCATCTCACTGGCCAGCTTGTTTCCAGTCTGAAGTAAGTGAGGTATATGCGCTGCTTTTCTACCACAATTTGGCCCCCCAGATGGGACTGTTCTACCATGTTTGACCAGAGCAGAGGACGAGCTTCGGGGACGCCCAGTGAGGTTAAAACTATCTTCACTCCTGTACCTTGCTGTTTCAGAGAGGAGCAAAGTTTGAAAGCTGTATCCATGTCTGCCTGGCGCTACAGACCTAAGACCCACAAGGTGAGAAAAGCAGGCTTTTATTTAAGATTGCTGTACTATATGTACATTTACATATAGTTAAGTTTTTTTCTGTTTGTGGTTAGAACTGCAGAACATTCCCAAAGTCATAGTCAAAGGGCCTACGGACTCAGCCTGAGGTATGAGGGTTTTAACCTAGGGTTTTCCGAAAAAAGAAAAAAAAAACTGGATCTAGCCCGACGGGGTTTAAATACAGTGGTGCTTGAAAGTTTGTGAACCCTTTAGAATGTTCTATATTTCTGCATAAATATGACTTAAAACATCATCAGATTTTCACACAAGTCCTAAAAGTAGATTAAAAAAAACCCAGTTAAAAAAATGGGACAAAAATATTATACTTGCTCATTTATTTATTGAGGAAAATGATCCAATATGACATATTAGTGAGTGGCAGAAGTGTGTGAACCTTTGCTTTCAGTATCTGGTGTGACCCCCCTGTGCAGCAATAACTGCAGCTAAACATTTCCTGTAGCTGTTGATCAGTCCTGCTTGGAGGAATTTTAGCCCACTCCTCCATACAGAACAGCTTCAGCTCTGGGATGTTGGTGGGTTTCCTCACATTAGCTGCTCGCTTCAGGTCCTTCCACAACTTGGCCATTCTAAAACATTAACTTTATTCTTCTGTAACCATTCTTTGGTAGAACAGCTTGTGTGCTTAGGGGCGTTGTCTTGCTGCATGACCCACCTTCTCTTGAGATTCAGTTCATGGACAGATGTCCTGACATTTTCCTTTAGAATTCTCTGATGTAATTCAGAATTCATTGTTCCATCAATGATGGCAAGCCGTCCTGCCCAGATGCAGCAAAACAGGCCCAAACCATGATACTACCACCACCATGTTTCACAGATGGGATAAGGTTCTTCTCTTGCTGGAATGCAGTGTTTTCCAAAAATAAAGCTTTTCTTTTTTTTTCTTTTTTAAAACCAAAATGTTCTATTTTGGTCTCATCCGTCCACAAAACTGCAGACGAGCAGCAATGTTCTTTTTGGAGAGCAGTGGCTTTCTCCTTGCAACCCTGCCATGCACACCATTGTTGTTCAGTGTTCTTCTGATGGTGGACTCATGAACATTAACATTAGCCAATGTGAGAGAGGCCTTCAGTTGCTTAGAAGTTACCCTGGGGTCCTCTGTGACCTCACCAACTATTACACGCCTTGCTCTTGGAGTGATCTTTGTTGGTCGACCACTCCTGGGGAGGGTAACAATGGTTTTGAATTTCCTCCATTTGTACTCAGTCTGCCTGACTGTGGATTGGTGGAGTCCAAACTCTTTAAAGATGGTTTTGTAACCCTTTCCAGCCTGATGAGCATCAACAACTCTTTTTCTGAGGTCCTCAGAAATCTCCTTTGTTCGTGCCATGATACACTTCCACAAACGTGCTGTGAAGAGCAGACTTTGATAGATCCCTGTTCTTTAAATAAAACAGGGTGCCCACTCACACCTGATTGGCATCCCATTGATTGAAAACACCTGACTCTAATTTCACTTCCAAATTAACTGCTAATCCCAGTGGTTCACGTATTTTTGCCACTCACTAATATGTAATATTGGATCATTTTCTTCAATAAATAAACGAGCAAGTATAATATTTTTGTCTCATTTGTTTAATTGGGTTCTCTTTGTCTACTTTTAGGACTTGTGTGAAAATCTGATGATGTTTTAGGTCATATTTATGCAGAAATATAGAACATTCTAAAGAGTTCACAAACATTCAAGTCCCACTGTAGATGTGGTACGAATTTGGGCTTCGTTTAGACGTTGGGTAGGTGATGGATCTGAACGCATCTGGCGTTGTGACGGTACTAGAGCGTACTGACTTGTCTGAGGAGAAAACAAGTTTTATCCATGACCAGGAGACATGCACGCATAGTGAGTTGAGTGTGGAGTGTTCTGCATGTTTTCAACTGCGATCAGCAAAAAAGACTGGAGTGGAATTTTGAAAATTGGTGGGTTGGGTTCTAAATTTGGGGAAAAATACATTTTGAAAACTGAATTCCTATTTTTGAATGTGTGAAATGTGTGAGAGAATGTGTTTTTAAGCTGATGTAGAAGAGGGAAGCGTGAGAAAAGAGCCGTTTCTGATAAGGGTGTGTGCATGAGCTTGGAAGTGAGCGATGTTTGTCTGTGTGTGTAGCAAGTGTGTGTGTGTGTGTGTGTGTGTGTGTGTGTGTGTGTGTGTGTGTGGCGTGAGACGGGTGTGAAACTGCAGATAAGGGAGAGATAGGTGACAGTGTAGAAATAAAAACCAGACGGAGAGGGAAAGATAATTTTTTCCTCATTTCATAACTAAAATTTGTTGGTTTATTTAAGTTTTATTTCAAGGTCTAGTAGTGTGCATAGGCAGAGCAATGGGTAATCCTACGACTAGAAGCATAAAAGCTTAACTGCAACTGATAAACCTAAAGTAACGCATAACCAGCCAAGCATGAATTTTGACCATCCAAACATAAATTTCATGAGAAACCAACTACAGTGAGAAATAGCATACCATATTACCATAATTACCATAGTTTTTTGGATAAGAGAGTGTGGTTTCCCTGAGAAAGGCAGCTTTAGTCTAAGACAGTTGGATCAGCTTAAAAAGGCCCTAGAACAAAAAGATGTAGAATTTAGACAACAGGCTAGAGCTAATCTAAATTCAAAAAGTAAAAAAGACAAGTCACTAGACATGGTGTGCATGATGTGGTCAGCTAAAAGTTGGAGTGCTTTCTCTGACTGGTACACTGAAGCTCTGATAAGTGTGTTAAGTTTAAGGTGGATCCCGACGTGGACTCTGCTCCTCCGAGACAGAGACTGTCGCCACAGCGGGAAGTGCGTGAACCACACCAGGAGGGAGGAGCTTCAGCTGGCTAAGCCAAAGCCGGCCCATCTGCCCCACCAGAAGAAATGCTCCCACCACCCCCCCTACTGCAATGGCTCAGACAGAAAGGATGGCAAGCCACCAGAGGGTGACATTTCTTCACCCCACCACTCTCAGGAGCAGGCAGACAGAGACCACACCCACCAAAACAATGTCTTCAAGGGCCAGATCTGAGCCACGCTAAGGTAAGGGAGGAGAATACTCAGCTGTCAATCATATGCCCATGGTGGAAGTGTCTGGACCAGAAGGTACCATTCTTGGTTCATCATCCATGGACCTCTACAGACATCAAGGAAGCTATGAGTCAACTGCCTGACCTAAGAGACGTGGGAGTTAAAAAGTCCGGAGATGAACTACTGAGCTTTTACAAGGAATTCAGGCAGACTACTACAGGGCTCAAAGGCCTAATCATGGCACGGATGGGCAATGACTGGTCCAGAGTGTCAACCACACTAGGGTAAGGTGATGTAAGAATGACAACCACCGACTGGACTGATGAGAGTAACAGCCAGTAGGTCTAACGAGTGACAATGTTAATTGACGCCATAAAGGCCAGTTTGGAAGAGCGTATGGATATGTCAAAGATTGCTGCATGTAAGCAAGAAGAGAATGAGTAAGTGAGCAACGATCTGGTGCATCTCACGGAGACCCACAATGCAAACAGTGGATTTGAAAAGCCAGTTGACATCACTCAAGCACCTGTGACAGCATGATAGAAGATCCACAGCAAATAGAAAGAGCAGTGTTGTGGGTAAGTTTGTCCAGGGGGGTATTTCAGAAAGCAGGTTTAACAATCCCTGAGTTCAATCCTGAACTGTCCAACTCAGAGTTTATATAAAGTTTAGTTCAGTCAGAGTTACTTTAACCCTGAGTAAAGCTCGAGGAGATACAAAGCCCTCATCAATGGAACACAGATAACACGAATCAGAACGGCAACGGGAGCAAAAATGGGCTCAGTCCTCACACTTCAACCCTGTGGAGTTCGAAATAGATGTGTATATATAATTTGAGCATATATTTAGGAAAAAATAAAACAGTAGCTAAATTACATGAGCTGGCGTGGCAAAAAAATTGTTTTGCCAGTCAGTGGCGTGAGTAATAACTGAAAAAAAGTTTTATTTTGAGTGTTCCACTTATTTTATTTTACGTGCATGTGCGCATGTTAATATTCATGCAGGTGCAACCCAACAAGCACAAACTGTAGCTACTTATCAGGAACTGAAGATGAAACACAAAATATAGTTCAAACAGGTAAGGTATAATATCATTACATGCAATCGTGATGTTGTTTAGCTACCACACCTAATTAAATAATACTCAGTGGTTATGTCATATATGTAAGTAGCTAGTGAAGTTTCCTAAGAGAGAAAAAAGTAAATTGTTCAGCCATTCCAACATTATTTCATATCTATTTAAAAGCAACACCTACATGCCTTTATCTATACAAGTCTCCCAATGTGTTCAGTGTTGGATGTGTTCAGATTTGCCCTCCATTATAACCAATAGAAAAAGGCTGAGGGCCAAAAAACAGGTAGGGGTCCAACACCTCCTCTCACAGAGGCTGAAGAGATGGCCCTCATTCAAAACACTGGGTGACCTGCTGCTGAAGGCATCCCTGGAGGAAGCTCATATGACCCAGCCACCCCCCAGGACCCAGTGGCCTACATAAGGGGGTAGTCATTCAAATTAAGGATATAAACTTATGTACAACTTATGTACGTTTTGCCACTGTGGGATCAGTGATGCCACCCATCCATTACTAGACACAACTTGGCACAGAGATTTTCTTGTAGCAGTACAATTCCTTGTAATTGACTGCTGTTACTTTTCCAGATTCTTCATATTTCATGGCGGCTCAGAGTTACATATTTGAAAAACTGTGATGCACACTGTTGTAGAAACAAAAGTCCAATTAGGTACATTGTCTTGTTTAAATTAGTAATATTAGTAAAATTAGTTAAAGCTATAATTTAACTGTATTGTCTTCTCCATTCTCTACCAGTTACTGTTGGTGTAATCTGGTGGAGCCATAACAGAGCTCCATGCAGGTGTAAGTACTTTCAGTACAGCACAGAAAGTTGTTCATTTGTATTGCAGGAAGGTAATGAGGAAGCCTTGTCAGCTGCCACAGAGAGGGAAGATACAGAGAGGCCTACTGAGGTTTACACCTTGAAAATCACATCTAACCATTGATCATACAAAGTGCTGCTGGAAATTACAATGGGGAAGAAGGTCCATCCACCTGAACAGAACAATGTATCTCAGTAAGATGTTGGTCAGAATTTGCCCTTGACGTAGACCTAGCACTGAGATATTCAATGTAATTTTTTTGTGTTCCTGTAGCTCCCCGTAAAAGGTGTATTTTTAGAAACAAATTGAAAAATCGAATTTAGAAATGGATCACATAAGGCTGCAGATATAAAAAACAATAATGAAAATACAACTGCTGGAACATCAGTTAAAGGTGGATGAGGTGCCCACAGGTGGATGATTTTACTTGTTTGAAGAACAAGATATTAACCTCTGTACTGCATTTGTACTTGCAGGGAATAAAGAAGACTTCATAAAAAGACAGACATTGTTTTTATTTGACCCTGGGGAGGTGATAGGCTAATCAGTAATGATGGTAGCAGATTGTGTCTCTCACTGCTCTTCCATCTCCTGCATCAGCGATGTGGTCAGGATTTATATCAGGATCGGTCAATGGATGATTGGGACATTATCTGATCACCATTCAGTGAGATCCCCAATGCTCGTCTCTACCATGGCTCATGTCCTGCAGTGAGCCAAGTTATAACATTGCTGTGGGCCAGGCTCAGGATCAGCACAAGGGGTCAGCAAATAGGGCTGGTAGGGGAACCTTCTGTCTGTAATTACCAAACTCTCCTATGATAGATAATACAAGGATACAGTTTAAATTATCAGTGGCAAACAGAACTAAATATTGATTATGAGAGAATATGGTTATATGTACTGTATGTATCACCAGGGGCAAATCTAGCACTCACTGTACACTCATGAAAACTTTACAAGTCATGCACAGACCCAGGCCACTTTGCTTCCATGTAGCTGATGATGTGGGGCTGTATCACATATGACCTTCACACTGCAGAACAGTAATTAACTGCAGTGGCTGTACTGTGATTTGTATTTAATTTGTAATGCAAAATTGCTATTATTTAGGGCTACCTGCACATTAATGTTGTGGGAAAACTTCCTATTCACTTAATCTCCTTCATTTAGCAAAGAGTGCCATCTATGCAGCCAATCACACTTGGAAACGTTAAAATTCTGTGGGATTCTTCTTTGATCAGGTTTGTGGCTCTGTGACTTGGGAACACCACAAAGGTTTATATTAGCCGTTTTAATGCAGGAGTCACATTTCTGACAGCCCGAAAGACGGCTGCTTTAGAATATGCTCAGCATCACTGATTTTGTATAGAAAACTCCCCTTGGCAAAAACCTGGAGCGCAACACAAATACTTTGCTCCGGGCGTGTCCACGGAGGGTCATATGAGCGATTAAGAGTGGAGAAGATTGTTAATAGAAATGCTGGACTGTGCTGAGAAACGCTAAGGCTCACACAGATAATCATCAGGGAACGAGGAAACATTAAAGCGGGGTCTGATCAGCCTCTCCAGACGGAGATTTCTCCGTAGTGTATGTGCTTCGATGTGAGAAACTCAGGGTTAATTAAAGTAAACCTGCTAGCGAGCAGCTTAGCTTCACGGAGTATGTTACCGGTGTAACTGACTCCAAGTTACACTGAACTTGGAGAAAACCTAGAGTATCCGTAAACTCTGAGTCAACTTACTCTGAGTTTTCACTAAACCTGCTTTCTGAAATACCACTCTGGTGAAGTTCCTGAAGCACTTTTAAATATATTCTTTTATTGAACTAGTAACTTTTCAGCTCTGCTATATTTTGTTTAAATAACAATATGTACATTAATATTCATTAGCTGCTAGTGAATATAGGCTATTTACATTGTCTATGTTTGTAAGTCGCACCTGCTCGTTTAATTATGAGGTTGTTCTGTTTAGGCTGGCGGTTGGCTGAACATTGTGTATTAACATGTAAGTGGTTGCTGAACTCATTGAAGGTGGGTTGTTTGTTCGTTGTTTGTTTGTTTTGTCATTAAAAATGTATTAAATATATTGTAATCAAGTTTATGTTGTAAAGAATGTCTTGGCTTTGCCGCCATTGTAATATTTGTGTCTGACACAAGACAGCAGTGTTCTTTTATTTATGTTTTTCATAGGAAAAATACAAAACATGGATGGCGTGGTAATAGTACTCGTGTTTAGTAAAAACATATTTATGCAATTGACATGTAATATTTATTACGAAAATGTATATTACACTATACGATCTTAGGGCTGACAATTTATAAGTAAAACTAAACACCCACAGCAGATAGAAAGAGCAGTGCAGATCACGGAGTTAACATTGAGTAACATTGAGTTGAATAAAAGAAACCCTTCATCCACGAGCCAGTGTCGTGTGATTAAGGACATGACGAGAGGCACAAAAGGTCACACGTTCATAATGTGGTTGTCTCCGAACTCACTTTACTTTGCTTTTGCTTGTGTTTTAATCTGACGGAGCCTTTCCCAACTGTTAACAGAAAATTTCTAGGCTGTGCTGTATGTTATGCTACTCTGCTAGCTAGCTATCTTCCCATGCTTTCATAACCAACAAAAGAATGGTGTGATAATATGTGTATGAACACAAACAGGGGCTTTGGCTAAATGTTTGGAGTAATAGTGTACAAGTGACTGAGTCTTTATTTGGGTTTGTTTCATTTCAGTAAATCTCACCTTATCTTCAGTGAGAACATCTAACATTCAGATTCTCCTAAAGCCTTAAGAAACTCCATCTGGAAACTTATTGGATAAACTAGATGTGGCTAAATAGGTTTTATTTTAGTGATTTTTTGATGTGAAATGTAAAATATCACTTAGTAATCACTTAGATTAAAGATTATATCAATATGAACTAATAATTGTTATTTATTTAAACTGAATGATGAAATGATAAAATAATCTTTTTCAGAGTATTTCAACACAAAGAAGAAATATGCAGGTAAGAATTACTTTTTATATTTTACATGTTTATATAGTGCAGCTTACTGTGTGCACACACACACTGTGTACACACACACACACACACACACACACACACACACACACACACACACACACACACACTGTGTACACACACACACACACACACACTCTATCAGTGTCTCCAGAAAAATGAAATGTTGATCCACTGAATCATTTGCTGGTTTTAGTTGAGCATTAAAAGCATCACATTGTGTCTCTGGCAGTGGATGTGACTCTGGATCCTGATACAGCTCATCGTAAACTCATCCTGTCTGAAGATGGAAAACATGTGAGAGATGGAAACAGACGACTGGATCTCCCTGATACAGGAAAAAGGGTTATTTATCTTGCTGTTCTGGGTAAGCAGGGTTTCTCCTCAGGGAGATTTTACTATAAGGTTCACGTCAGTGGGAAAACATGGTGGACACTAGGGCCATTTCTCAATACCAAGTACGCGAAATTCGGACTTGTGTACTTCCCAAGTCTGGACTAGGAAGTTGGACCAAGCACCAGCACCAAAGAAGTCTGATTTTAGAAAGGAATTTAATTCTGGAATTCAATTTATATCAGACAATTCATATTTAGAATACAGGCTGAACAAATAATAAATATAATGCATAATAAATACGTTAATATCTTTACGTCACATCTCCGAAATCGTCTGAGCATTTTTTTATGTAAGCTTTATCTTGATAAACTGACCGCATAGTTGAATTTTAAACAACTACATTCTCGCCTAAAAAACTTATAACTTCATTTTGTGTCACAATAACAGTATTACTTTAGAAATTATACATCCAGTTGGGAGTCCTCTCATCCGCCATTACTGATCTGGCAATGCATTGTGGGATATTTCACTGTTCAAATCCGCACAAGTCTGCTCTGATGAATCCTCGATAATATGGGCGGATCGAGAACACATCCGGGATATGGAGTGTACTTGGTTAGATGCGAACTTAGAATGGAACAGTACTTGGGCTTCGATTGATGATGTTTCACAAGAACACAAGTACAGAGAAGCACGCATATTGAGAAACAGCCTAGGAGTGGACAGAAAGTCCATTTACAGGAAGGGGAGAATTACTGTAAGTCCTCAGGATGGATTCTGGACTATGGGTCTATGGAATGGGAATGAGTACGAGGCTAATACTGATAACTGTGTTCCTCTCAGGCTGAAACAGAAGGTGGAGAAAGTGGCAGTGTTGGTGGATTACGAGGAGGGTTTGGTCTCCTTTTATGTTGTGGAGATCAGATCTCATATGGTGGGGCAAAAAAGTATTTAGCCAGCCACTGATGGTGCACGTTCTCCTACTTAGAAAGATGAGTGAGGTCTGTAATTTTCATCATAGGTACTCTTCAACTATGAGAGACAAAATGAGGAAAAAAAATCCAGGAAATCACATTGTAGGATTTTTAAATAATTTAATTGCAAATTATGGTGGAAAATAAGTATTTGGTCACCCACAAACAAGCAAGATGTTCTCTGCAAGGCTCTCACAGATCCGTAACTTCTTCTTTAAGAAGCTCTTCTGTCCTCCACTCGTTACCTGTATTAATGGCACCTGTTTGACGTCGTTATCTGTATAAAGACACCTGTCCACAGCCTCAAACAGTCAGACTCCAAACTCAACCATGGCCAAGACCAAAGAGCTGTCAAAGGACAGCAGGAAGAAAATTGTAGACCTGCACCAGGCTGGGAAGAGTGAATCTTCAATAGGCAAGCAGGTTGGTCTGAATAAATCAACTGTGGGAGCAACTGTAAGAAAATGTAAGACATACAAGACCATTGATAATCTCCCTCGATCTGGGACTCCACGCAAGATCTCATCCCATGGGGTCAAAATGATCATGAAAACGGTGAGCAAAAATCCCAGAACTACACGGAGGGACCTGATGAATGACCTGCAGAGAGCTGGGACCAAAGTAACAAAGGCTACCATCAGTAACACACTACTCCCAGAGGGACTCAGATTCTGCAGTGCCAGGCGTGCCAGCACCGACGTCTGTTCCTGTTCCTGTGCCAGTGCCAAGGTCATTTGCTCCTGTACCAGCATCAGAATCGTCTTTTCCATTCAGATCTGTTCCATTACTTGTGTCTGCACCGAGGGAGGCCCTTTGTTTGTTGAAGGTCACAGACACTAAAAATTGTTTGTTTACCTCACTCCCCCCCAGGCTCAGCCCAGAGAGGAAGCCCCCAGAAATGACAAAGGGGCCTAAATTCTTCTGTTGGTTCTGTTGGTGTAAAAAGATCTAATGCGTAACATATAGATCACAGATTACTTATTTACTTGGCTAAAATGCATTTTCATTAAAATAATTAAATTATTTAATAAGACTTATTGTAGAAATAGGAATTACTCACCTTTAGCCACCATAAGGGCTGCAATAGAAGAAGAGCTAAAAGGACCCGGTCAGCTCTATGGATACCGTGCAAAGTGTCAAACGTTAAGGCAAAAGTATTCTTTAACAGTAAGAAGACAAGATGCTATGTTCATGTTGTGAGAGCTTGACCCAACAGGAACTCAACTATGTTCAAGAAGAAGACTTGTAAATAGGGTCTACCACTCTCTAGGGCCACACCATGTTTGTCATGGTGATGGGTACAATAAACTCAAACCATATGGACTGGCCATTAGTGGCTGTATCGATGGCTACTCCTGAAAGATTATGTGGCTGATGTGTGGTGCAAGCAACAATGACCTTGGAGTAATAGCTCAGAATTACATGGATTGTGTCTCAAAGTTCCAAGTGTTTCCAATAAGTCTGCACACAGATTGTGGTACAAACAATTGAACAATGGTTGCAACCACTGTACACTGAGATCAGAACATTCTAATTATTTTGCAGGAGCCTAGAAGACACATGATTGGGTAATCTACTTCAAACCTGAGAATTTGAGAGCTGGTGGTCATATTTCAGAAAACAAAAGGATGTTTAAAACCATGTTTTAATTTCATTATGCAGCTTGTTTGACAGATGTAGGTTACATTATTAAAATACATTTGAAATGTTTTTTCCTTTGAATAAATTTAACAGAGTAATCAGTCCCTCATTTTAGTAGTTTTATGTTTAGGGCGCAGTTTTGGATGGATCTTCTAAGTAACCTGAGGTAGAGACATCATTTTAATGGTAGCCATGAACAAATGTGCTTGGTACTATTAGGAGTCATGCTTTGGCCGCTAAAGGCAAGCATTGACTCACACTTGGCTGTGTGATCACCTGCAGCGCGATCACGCGTGCGTCAGCCTTTACTGGGCTTTAATCTCTAAAATCTGCGACACCTGGGTTTGAGCCTATCAGTCGCACCATTGCTATCGTATTGCACTATTCAGTGCTCTGGCAGCCCGATGCATGCACGCGCTCACCCTGCCTATTAACAGCCTTCCGGACACCTGCCTTTTGGTTTGTCTGAGCTTTTTGAGGGACAGTGGTATGTTCTGGGGTTATCAAGATCCCCAGACGGGGAATATCAGGAGGTAGCCCGGTAAGATAGGGCCCTAGATAGAGTAGGGACAGATTTTGTTTATTTCCTTTTATTTTCGCCGGGTTTCTTGTGGCTGCTTTGAGCCTCGGTTCCGTCTCTCTCCCTCTCATGCCGTCGCTCCCCTCCAGGAGTTGTTTGATGTGAAATGTGCACTGAAGAGAAGGTTCAATTTCTTTACAATGTAACCTGAAGGTAAACACTTTATTGCATCTAACATTACATACTTCTTTTCAACACATAATGGTTGTTATTTGATTTTAGTAGCTGTAAAGTATTTTTACTGTTTCCCATCTATACTGCAGGTTTGGTGGACGAGACTGTGGCTTTCCACTAGTAAAGGACAAACTGAGCCATTTTGTTGCAGAGTTGTCCTTCAGGCTCTGTGGAGATGATGGCCTCCAAGCCCATTTTGAGGACGTACAGAGATGTAATGGGTTGACGGAACCATCTAATTGGATGTCAGCTGTGGAAAACTATTTACATCTGACATGTAAACAACTTTAATCTACTACCTACCTTACTTTGTGTAACAAACTTGTTAGTTCTGTGTCAGTGTTTAAGAACTTGATTAAAATGATTTCAACTAAAAATATCTGAAATAAAATGTAAAAATGAAAATAATTATATCCTGATTCAGCAGTACTGGCAGTAAATTAAACAGCATAATGAAAATCTCCTGTTTGCATAAGGAAAAAGTTACTGACGTTCAAAACCTGGCGAATTCCGTATACCGAGGTCCATATCTGCTCTGAACTGGTTAGAAGTCTTTGAAATGGGTATTTTCATTGTGTTGGAACAGGTGCTTGCAACTCAAAAGCGTGATGTATGTTCAAACAAAAGCTTTGGTTGGGGTTAGATTCTAGATGGGGATGTGTATTTAATCCTGTTGCTCCCAATGGTAAAGAGTACAAACAAAAGGAAGAACTCTTTTATACTCAAGGCCACAGGGCTATTAAATTTATGATATAAACTTTTAGATTTAGTGGAGTTAATATGTGAGCTCTAGTGTGTTATTTGTGATAACAAACAACATGGTCAGTGGGAACCATAACAAGTGCCAAGTCCTCAGATAAGGTGTAGGAAAAAATGCAATTATTCTATACCTATGAGATCCATATTTCAAGGAGACCAAAGTGGTGATACATACAGCGCTGTACAATGGTTGCACGATAATGCACAGAACGGGCACTCATTTTCGATCATATGAGACACCATTTGCCTGGACTGAGAAGAGTGTCATTTCCTCAAACCAAAGGTGCGGTCATTCCCAACAATATGGGGTCTTCCACTCTCACCTCAGACAGATAAGAATGATTGTTTCAGCTGACCAACACCCATACGGTAACTAACTGAATTACCATCTCAAACAGGACTGTGTACCTCAAGACATACACGCCAACCTGTATGCAAATTACATATTGTTACAGTCAGCGGACACCCATGTGATAACTTTGTCCTTTTGTTAGATCAAAAGTTCCTAAATAGTATAAAGATATGTAGCTACAGAACCAAAAAAAGGGCCTTAGTTAAGATTTCACGAACAACTCACACAGAACTTCTCCAGAGGCCGACACTCGTTACCATCACGATCAATCATCTCTTGTACGTTTATATTATTTGTGATGTCTTTACTTTCTGTATTTTGTATTATTATTATCTGTATTCTGTATTACTATTATCTTTATAATAAATTTACTGTTACTCCTTTCTTTATATTAGTCTTCTAGTAGTCCTTTCTAGACAGATAATGTATGTGTAATAATAGATCTCGTGAAAGCTATATAGTTAGACGTATTAATGGTCAACCTCTGTCATATGTAAAAGACTAGATCTTGATATGATTCTAGCTGGCACGTTGATAAAAAACCTCTGAACTAACAATGCATTAATACACTAGACACGTTATAACCGACCTCTGACAGACTTAAATAAGGTGTAATATTGCGTTATATAATATACACTGAATTTGCTCGTCGGTATGAGCCTCTGAACTAGAGTAACATATTAATAGGAGATTAAACTATTAAAGTGAATGCTGGGACTCTTTACCCACACATCTAAAAACTATATAGAATTTGGAGTCAGATATTAAACTAAATTGGAGTCAGATCATAACAATAATAACACGCATCTATCCTTCGACTGCGTCCTATTTCCGTCTTTGGTCATAGAGCCGCAGAGGGTTAATAAGAGCTCTGATAATGTCAGACCTAAAAACCCTACAAAGGGATGTGTTTCTGTTCTTGTTTTGTTAGATTTAAGTGCAGCGTTTGACACTATAGATCATGATGTTTTACTAAACAGACTACAAAATACTGTAGCTATTAAGGGATTAGCACTTTCTTGGTTTAAATCCTACTTAACCGACCGGTACCAGATTGTTCACATAAATAATCTAAGGTCTAAGCTCTCAAAAGTGAAGTATGGCGTGTTTCAGAGGTCAGTGCTTGGCCCACTTTCATTCTCTCTGTACATGCTGCCACTAGGCTCAGTTATTCGTAAACATCGCATTAGTTTCCACTGCTATGCAGATGATACACATATCGGCCAAACCAAATGACAGCCTTACAATCAACAAATTTGAGGACTGTGTAATGGAAATAATTTTGATGTTATTACAAGAAAGATTTGATGTTATTACATTTTCTTTTACTTAACTCAGATAAAACTGAGGTTCTATTAGTGGGACCCAAGGCTGTGAGAGACAGGTTGGCTACATCTATACTAAATCTAGATGGCTATGCAGTATTGCCCAGTCCATCTGTAAAAAACTTAGGTGTCACATTTGATTCAGATCTCCCCTTTGATGTGCACATTAGCAGAATCACTCGAATTGCTTTCTTTCAATTATGTAATATCGTTAAATTTAGAAATATCCTCTCTTTTAATGATGCAGAGAAACTGGTTCATGCGTTTATAACCTCAAGGTTGGATTACTGTAACGCCTTACTTACTGGATACTCTATAAATATACTTCAATTACTTCAGAATGCAGCCGTCCGAGTGCTTACTTGAACTAGAAAATTTGATCATATCAGTCCTGTTCTATTATCATACACTGCTAACCAGTTAAATTCCACATTGATTACAAAATACTTCTTATAACTTAGAAAGCTCTACATGGCCTGGCCCCACATTATCTGAGTGAACTCTTAGAGTTTTACAATCCAGCTCATCTACTTCGTTTGCAAGGTGCAGCATTTCTTTTAGTTCCTAGAATTATAAAAGTCATAGTAGGGGGAAAGGCTTTCTCATACATGCCCCCCAGCTATGGAATAAACAACCCACTTTCGTTCGAGACTGAGACACTCTCCAAAATTTTAAGTCTAGGCTGAAGACATACTTATTTGCGCAGGCTTTTGACTAGATTTAGACTTGGATGCATGGCTCGGGTCACTGGGGCCAGAGTTTGGAGTCATGTCTGGCCTGCCTGCCTCATCTGTTAGCCAGCAGTGTCGGGTGGGTGGTCTGGCTGAATTGGGCTTGGGTCCTCTTGATCTTGACTCATGCATCCTTGCCTTAGACTAAGGGCAGAGCTGGGGGTTCATAGTCAAAGAGCCTTATGGTGATCAGAGACATTGGGTTGCTGTCTTCTGCCGCTCGTGGGGCTGCCGATGTCTTATGTGATCCCTCTTGGCTGTGTTACCTACCAGCTCTCCTCTTTCTAGCTATGCTGCTATAGCTAATGCTGCCGGGGTCTCATGCTACACATGGCATCAGTGATTGTTAATATACACTGTGGGGATCCAGGATCCTGAGTCTAATAATAATAATAATAATAATAATACATTTTATTTATAATGCACCTTACATTTCAAAGAAATGTCAAAGTGCTACAGCGTAAAAGGCACTAAAATCAGAGGCAAACATTTAGAAACAAGTAGATAAAAGCAACAAAAATACACACAACATAGAGATGAAAAATGTCCTAATAGGGCTTTTTGAATAAAAAAGTTTTCAATAGTTTTTTAAAAGACTCCACGCTCTGTGGTGCCCTCAGGGAGTCTGGCAGGGCATTCCACAGACGTGGGGCAACAGAGTTTGGTTCGGGGCTGTTGAAGGCAGTGGGTGTATGTTGAACGAAGATATCTTGAGGTATTGTGCGGAGTAGGAGCTCTTTGAGGTAGGGCGGGGCATTTCCATGTAGACATTGGTGAGTGAGAAGGCAGAGTTTGTATTGGATTCTGTAGTGGAAGGGTAGCCAGTGTAGAGTTTGTAGAACGGCTGTGATGTGGTCGTATTTGCGCCTCCTCATCAGGATCCTGGTGGCACAGTTCTAGATCTGCTGAAACTTCTGCAGGCTCCTGCCAGGGATCCCGGGAAGAAGAGCATTGCAATAGTCCAGCCTGGAGGAGACAAAGGCATGGACCAGTTTTTCAGCGTCCAGTTGGGAGAGGGATGGGTGGAGTTTTGCTATGTTTTTGAGATGGAGGAAGGAGATTTTGGAGAGGTGGTGATAATGGAGTTGTTTGCTTTTATTAGTGCTGTTGGGAGAGGATCAAGTGAACATGTGGAGGGCTTCATTTTCTGAATATATTTCTGTACCTCTTTCTGTGTGGTGTCAGTGAAGTGAGAGAGTATGGCTCTGGAGTCTGTATGACTGGTGGAGGTCTGGAAGGTAACGAAAAGGCAGAGCGAATGGATATTACCTTATTGGAGAAGCATGTCATAAACCTGTTACACTGCTCCTCTGTGTGGTCACTGCATGTGTGGGTTTGGGGTTTCAATAAGTGGCTTAAGTGTAGAAAACAGCTGTCTTGAGTTTCCAGAATTATTGCTAATTTTGTGAGAGTAGAATTGAGACGTAGCTGTGGCTAGAGCTAAGCAGGAAAGTCCTTGGCAGCACTTCGTCCCCAGCCAACCGGAGAAGGGAGAGAGCCACCGCCCCCCGGTGCGACCCGGGCATGGTGGGACCGGAGCGGATGAAGGGAACAGCCTGAGTGAAGCCGGAGCGGATGAACATCATGTGTGGGACTGGAACCGGCACAGGAACACAGCTCGGACAGAAAACAGGAAATGTAATTTGTTATTGATTAAGAGCACATTGTCTATTAACAATCACTGATGCCAAGTGTAGCATGAGAGTCCGGCAGCATTAGTTATAGCAGCATAGCTAGAAAGAGGAGAACTGGTAGGAAACACACCCAAGAGGGATCACATGAGACATTGGCAACCCCACGGGAGGCAGAAGACAGCAACCCAATGTCTCTGATCACAATAAGACTCTTTGACTATGAACCCCCAGCTCTGCCCTTAGTCTAAGGCAAGGATGCATGAGTCAAGATCACGAGGACCCAAGCCCAGTTCAGCCAGACCGCTCATCTGACTCTCCTGGCTAAAGGACAGGGCATGGCAAGGCAGGCAGGCCAGACGTGACTCCAAACTGCGGCCAAGCGACCCAAGCCATGCATCCCAGTCTAAATCTAGCCAAAAGCCTGCGCAAATAAGTATGTCTTTAGCCTAGACTTAAAAATTTAGAGTGTCTGAGTCTTCAACTAAAGTGGGAAGTTTATTCCATAGTTGGGGGGCCATGTATGAGAAAGCTTTTTCCCTTGCTGTGACTTTTTTAATTCTAGGAAATAAAAGAAGTCCTGCACCCTGCGAATGAAGCAGACATGCTGGATTATAAGACTCTAAGAGTTCACTCAGATAATGTGGGGCCAGGCCATGTAGAACTTTATAAGTTATAAGAAATATTTTGTAATCAATGCGGAATTTAACTGGTAACCAGTGTAGTGATGATAGAACAGGAGTGATATGATCAAATTTTCTAGTTCGAGTTAGCACTCGGGCGGCTGCATTCTGTACTAACTGAAGTTTATTTATAGATTTACTAGAGCATCCAGTAAGTAAGGCGTTACAGTAAACCAACCTTGAGGTTATAAACGCATGAATCAATTTCTCCCCACCATTAAAATAGAGGATATTTCTAAGTTTTGAAATTTTACATAATTGAAAGAAACCAATTCGAGTGATGTTGCTCATGTGCTCATCAAAGGAGAGATCTGAATCAAATATGACACCTAAGTTTTTTACAGATCGACTGGGCCATACTGAACAGCCATCTAGATTTAGGATAGATGTAGCCAACCTGTCTCTCACAGCCTTGAGTCCAACTAATAAAACCTCAGTTTTATCTGAATTAAGTGAGAAAAAAGTAATTGACATCAAATTTTTTTTTTCCTTTGCACAATCCTCAATTTTACTGATTGCCGTCATTTGGTTTGGCTGATATGTACAGCTGTGTATCATCTGCATAGCAGTGGAAACTAATGCGATGTTTACGAATAACTGAGCCTAGTGGCAGCATGTACAGAGATAATAAAAGCGGGCCATGCACTGACCCCTGAGGCATGCCATACATCACTTTTGAGAGCTTAGAACATAGATTATTTACATGAACAAACTGGTACCGGTTGGTCACGTAAGATTTAAACCAAGAAAGTGCCAGGTAATCATCGGACGTTTGCCCTCCTCAAGAGGTACTTCTGGTGGCCCCAGATGGAGACGGATGTCAGGCAGTTCGTGGCCGCCTGCCCGACCTGTGCCCACAGTAAGGCCCAGCACCAGCCCCCATCTGGACTACTCCAGCCCCTGCTGGCCTCGGGCCGTCCTTGGTCGCATGTTGCTATGGAATTCATCACGGGGTTCCCCGAGTCCAATAGCAATACTGTCATACTCACAGTGATTGATCGTTTTTTCAAGACCATTTGCCTCATTGCCCTTGTGATGACAAGCATATGTGGTGACGTCATCACTTGTTGCCCATTTAGTGGTGTTATAGTTGTTAGCTATGTTTATGCATGATTTTTTTTTTCATGTAGGTTTCGGGGGCTTCTATCAATAATTATTGTGATTTGGGTACAGGTTGATTCGTGTTTAAGGGTGATTATGTATTTAAATGACGGCTATATATTTGTTATGGGGAGATCCATTTCTTGGGAGGGCATGCTCCAGGAACTGTAACGGCGGGAGGCGGATGGGAAGCAGGAGGCGAGCGCAGGTATTCAGCTAAGGGAGCTTTATTAGAACAGAGGGAGACACAGCGAACAGAAACAGGCAATAGCCGAAAACGGGTGGAAAACATAAACTAGGCTGAAGCCGAAAACGGGCGTGAACGGGAACCGAAAGCGGGTAGGAAAAACAAACAGAATATAAACACTAAACGGGTGCAAAAGACAGAAACACGGAACGGAACTAAACGGGCAATACCTGAACATAGAGGCGCGACGGAACGCGGCGATGAGCGGAATAATAGCGGAGGAATGCGAGGACGAGTGGTGCGGCGTGACGGAACGCGCCGGGCACGGAGTACACTTGTTGAACCGCGAGGTGGGTCTCTCGCGGTTGTGCCTTTATAGGTCGTCCCACGGCTGAACGCAATCACGATGATCGCAGGGGGACTCCCTGATAGGTCCATATGCCGGTGCGCGCTGCCGCTGCGCGTGACAGGAACGCATATTCAGAGTTAGGAGTAAACTATGTGAGATCGCGGAGGGGGTGTAGAGAACATGGCATAGGCGAATGTTTAAGGTAGTGAGTAAATATAGGCGAACGGTTTATAGTAATGAGGAAATCGGGTTAAGTGGGTAAATGCTGAATGACGAGGTAGGTATTTTGGTTGATGTGAGGGTCTTAGCTGAGATTTTATGTGGGCTTTGTGCAGGGTGGGGGGTGACTCCAGAGGGGAATGGACTTTACCATACAATAGGTGGGAAGCCAAGTTGGAAAGGGGGTGTTAAGTCCTTTGTGGGGAGTTTTTTTTTTTTCTTCGTTTGGGAAGTTTGAAAGGATATGGTGGAAATGCTGAGGGGGCGGGTGATTTTTCCAATTTCCGCGTTATTTTACGATGATTTACGCTGTGTGTAGCTTGGAAGCTTTATTGGCGGATATCGCAAAAGGGCACTAGCAAAGTGCAAACGGGAACTTTGTTTACTTCGCTTGCGTGTTGGAGCGGCTTATGAAAATTTCACATGTGGTTTTGCTGACCTGTATTTTAATGGGATGAATGAAAGAATAATAAAGCAAGCATCAATCAGCCGAAGATTTGGACGACTGTGTTTCCTATCACCTCCCTTGGCCGCTTATGACCACACTACCACAGCCCTGCCCAAGCTCCCCACGGATGCTGAGACAGCCAGCGTGTTATTTGACCAAATGTTCAAGATTCATGGCATTCCCTTGGACATCGTCTCCAACCGGGGGCCCCAGTTCACATCTCGTGTGTGGAAAGCCTTCTGCCAAGCCATTGGAGCCACGGTCAGCCTTACCTCTGGTTTTCATCCTGAGCCCAAAGGACAGGCCAGGCGGGCCAATCAGGACACCAAGGCCACTCTGCACCACCTGTCCGCCCAAGACACAGCCAAGTGGAGCCAGCACCCGAGTTAGGCTGAATATGCGCACAACACGCTGCCCAGCTCTGCTACCGGCCTCTCCCCGTTTGAGGCATCCCAGGGCTATTAGCTGCCCTTGTTTCCAACCTGGAATCAGAGGAGGCAGTCCCTTCGGACCACCATTACCTCCACAGGTGCCAGAGGATCTGGAAGACCACCAGGGTGGCACTGCTCAAGGCTCATGGTGACGCCCAGCGCTCCACCGACCATTGCCGCAGGACCAGCCCCACCTACACTCCAGTTTGTCTGGCTCTCGGTGAGGAATATCCCTCCTCTAGTTGAGACCAAGAAGCTGGCATAAAGGTATATTGGTCAGTTTCTTATTGATCGTATTATCAACCCGTCTTCCACGCGTCTCAAGTTACCATGTCATATGCATATTCATCCCACGTTCCACATTTTGCAAATTAAGCCAGTAACCTCTTCAGGCCTCCGCCCATCACTACACACCAGTTCAGTGTTTCCTGTCATCAACCACGTCCTATAAAGCTCCTCTCCACGCAGTCACAGATTGCCAGATTGATGTTTCCTGGTACCAAGTTTTTTGTCCTGGTCTCCATGCATCGTACTTGTATCCCTGTCTACCTCTACTCGTTTGCTTATTCAAGCCCTAGTTGCTGCTAGATTTAAGCCTAGCCTCGCATAGTCCTTAGCTTAGCCATTAGCATTAGCCTAGCTCTGCTACTTGTGTTCATTATTTTGTTTTAATTTCCCAGGTTTTCTTTCCCGATTTAACGTCAGGTATCCTGATCCACAGCCACGTAAATTTCCTGCTAAGACCATCCCTGTCTCTGGACCTCTTTGTAATGCTACCACCCTGGGAAACTACCTTCACGCTGCAGCCGCACTCTCCTTGCCGCTATTAGGTTCATGCCAGCTCCTTGGACTTTAATTAGTTTGGTTTATTCACGTTTTCAGTTCTGCACTTTGGTTTTTGTTTAACTCGTCTCTTGTTTAATAAATTACCCTCATTTTACCTAGTCGGTTGTCTGTCTTTGGATTGCATCTTGGGTTCCAGTTTAAAAATTGCCTGGGGAATCGTTGATTCCCCCATAAAGATGACAGAACCGGGCCACACAATACCGCTGAGTTCCTGCAGTCCTCGGGTGGTGATTATGACCACTGTCCCAAATTTCATGACTTGTCCAAAATATTATGGTTTGTACATTACAGTATTATTGTTGTTGTTTCCACCTAACACAGTGTTTCTAAATCCTGGTCCTGGTGACCCACTGCTCTGCACAATTTAGTGGTTCTCCTGTTTAAACACACCCACTTTAACTCAATAACAGGCTCGTTAATGAGCTGAGTATTTGGATCACATGTGTTGAGAGCAGAAAAATACTAAAACATGCAGAGCGATGGGGCGCCAGGACCAGGACTGAGAAACACTGATCTAACAGTATGTTGAACACCTACAGTCACCAGTTTAGTACCAAATCCATTCCATGTTAAAGGGAGTACAGGGATTAATCTGTATGGAAGGAGATCGAATCAGAATTATTGTGTGTTGATTGAAAGTTGTTGTTATATCTTTCTAAGCTTGAACTAATCGGTGCATGAACATACAGGTTTGTGTGAGTAGTTGGACTGGTTTTCTGCTTCTGGAGAAATTGAAAGGAATGCAGAAGTGTTAATGATTAGAGTGATGAGTGAGTATTTTCATTTTAGCTCTACACAAACAGCGCTGTTATAAGCTCACAAAGTGCATTCAGTTCTAATCAGAGCTTTAAAACAGAACAAGTATCTGTGGAACATTCTGCTGTAGAAATGATAAAGTGTCTTTCAGGGATGAAGTTTCTCCGTGTGACTCTGCTGATTCTCTTCAGCTCTATGGAATCGAAATCAGGTAATAATCTCCATGATGTGTCTGTCTGTGCTGTCTGGCTGTACTTTGTACATACGTATGTTTGGTAAGATTCACATTTACAGAGCATGGCTGGATAACCTGAAGGAGTTTTAGTATTTAATTTCTTTAGGTCCTGCATTGCTCTAGTGGAGATGGATTTGATTTTTGTTTAATTTGAAGTGAATTCTTTTTGTAGTTAAACTAAAGCATGTGTGATTAAAAACATTAACTTAGTCACATAGTGAATTATTGAATTGAATTTAATGCAGGATAAGATTTCCAAAATTCGATTAAGTGCTATGATGTGTAAGATGCATATCCATTATACCAGACTTATTTACTACAGCTGTGCTTTCAGAAATTATTCTGTTGTTAAAAATGTAGAATAAAAGCTGTAGGACCAGTCAGAAGGAGGGTGAGGGAAAGCTTACAAGGAAACCCGAGCTACAAAATGAGCAGAAACCAAACCCACACCCACCCACTGTCAAGCAAAGGGCGTGATCACTGATACTAGGTTATTGACCATAGATTTTATTTATTACTAATACAAAGAAATATCAATTTCACATTCCTCATTGTGCCAAAAGGAACATCTGTGGGGGAAAAAAACCCATGTATGAGATTTCATTAATGATAAAAATATGTCCCTACACTTTGTTGATGTTATAACTGTGTTTACATGAACTTTTATGTCGAAACGTAGAACCTGATGTGTATTTCATAGCTGATTGTGGATTCTGTTCCCTGTTGTAAATATTTTATATGTAATAAGTTCTTCATGATTAAACAAGCTACATGTGTAATAATTTGTTCATCTGTTTCTTACCCACAATGCAGAGGACTTTATAGTGGTTGGTCCAGATGCTCCTCTTGTTTCTGTAGTCGGTGAAGACTTGGTTCTGCCCTGTTTTATCGAACCCATCACCAGTGCTGTGGACCTGAAAGTCGAGTGGATCAGAGTAGATTTAAAGGACTTATTAGTTCATCTCTATGATTATCATGAAGACAAAAATGAAAAACAGAATCAGCTCTACAGAGGAAGAACATCACTGTTTAAAGAGGAGCTACAGAAAGGAAACACTTCACTCAAACTGTCAGTGATCCGACGCCACGATGAAGGAGATTACAAGTGTCTGGTTGATGCCAGATCCTGGGTTGATTACACTACTTTTCATGTCACTGTTGAAGGTAATCAGAACTCACCAAAATTTTCCTTACATTTTCCTACCACAGTGTTCAGTGTGTGTTACAATTACTTAATAATTAATGATGACATTGATCATTTAAAATGATTTGTAACTTACTATAATTGTACTTGGGTTCATTTCTAGATAAAGTCCTTCATGGTAGGAAGATTGTTCTCAGCATTTCAGCTTTAGCCTTGATCGTTGCTGTTGGACTGATAATGGCTGGGTATTTTCATCATAAGAAAGGTAATATTTCAGTTACTTTATCTAACAATGTCACATGTTTAAATTACACTTCTAATTTTATTTAAATTCTAGTTCATGCCAGAATTCCCTGCAGTTAGTAGTAATTAGTAGTTGGTGTTCGTTGTTGCTCTGGTTGTTGACTCTGATTCCTTTTGATGAATTAAATCTCTTTCTGTAAAGAGGACATTTTGAATGATGGAGTTAATGAAGAATGGGAGATGATCTCAGCCCCTCCCTCTGCACATCTCTCCATCATTAGAGAAAACAGGAATTCATTTAAGAGTTTGTTTAAATTAAGACACAGACACCTATGAAACATAATTTATAAAAGACTGTATATGTGCAATACAGTTCATCTTTAAAGCTGCTCATTGGATCACATACGTTTTTCAGTCCTGGACTTTTAAACTTATAAACGTAATGGATGAACTGATCACTGATCCGCTGAGCTGAGATGAAGCATTTCCTGGATCTAATCAACCAGCTGAGATTCCAACTAAAATCCTGCTGTTTGACTTCATTTGTTGCTTTGGCTCTCTGCTAGAAATTCACACTGACCAGGTGCAGAATTTAGAATAAACTCTTTTCTAATTCTCAAATGATCAAGCCTAACATTTTAATCAAACCCTCTAGCACACGTGTCAAAATCAAGGCCCGCAGGCCAAATGTGGCCCGCCGTGTCATTTGATGTGGCCCGTAAGAGCGTTAAAATCTGACTGACTGCAATCTAGTGGCTTAACGCCGTCGCTTCATGGGTAACATAATCGGCATGAATTGTGGGAAATGGAGTTTGTGCATGGTCAATGCACGCTTTTAGACTTAATTATAATATTATAGAGTTATTGAGTATTATCGGGGCTTTGGCTAAATGTTTGGAGTAATAGTGTACAAGTGACTGAGCCTTTATTTGGGTTTGCTTCATTTCAGTAAATCTCACCTTAGCTTTAATGAGAACATCTAACATTCAGATTCTCCTAAAGCCTTAAGAAACTCCATCTGGAAACTTCTTGGATAAACTAGATGTCCCTAAATAGATTTTATTTCAGCACTTTTTGTTGTGACTTAAAAATTGTCAAATTTCTTTTGAAAAAAATCACTATTAGTCCATAGTTTAAATATTATATAAATATTAACTTATAATTGTTATTTATGTAAACTGAATTTTGATGAATTGATAAAATATGAATCTTTTTCAGAGTATTTCAACACGAAGAAGAAATATGCAGGTAAGAATGACTTTTTACTGTAGATTTAAAAATTTTTACACAGTGCAGCTTACACTTTGTGTGTGTGTGTGTGTGTGTGTGTGTGTGTGTGTGTGTGTGTGTTCAGACAGAGTTGCACAGTTACAGTGGTGCTTGAAAGTTTGTGAACCCTTTAGAATTTTCTATATTCCTGCATAAATATGACCTAAAACATCATCAGATTTTCACAAAAGTCCTAAAAGTAGATAAAGAGAACCCAGTTACACAAATGAGACCAAAATATTACACTTCGTCATTTATTTACTGAGGAAAATGATCCAATATTACATATTAGTGAGTGGCAAAAGAATGTGAACCTCTAGGATTAGCAGTTAGTTTGAAGGTGAAATTAGAGTCAGGTGTTTCAGTCAATGGGATGCCAATCAGATGTGAGTGGGCACCCTGTTTTATTTAAAGAAGAGGGATCTATCAACCTCTGCTCTTCAAAACACGTTTGAGGAAGTGTATCATGGCACGAACAAAGGAGATTTCTGAGAGCATGTCTGAGTTGGCGAGGTCACAAGGGACCCCAGGGTAACTTCTAAGCAACTGAAGGCCTCTCTCACATTGGCTAATGTTAATGTTCATGAGTCCACCATCAGAAGAACACTGAACAACAATGGTGTGTATGGCAGGGTTGCAAGGAGAAAGCCACTGCTCTCCAAAAAGAACATTGCTGCTTGTCTACAGTTTGCTAAAGATCACGTGGACGAACCAGAAGGCTATTGGAAGAATGTTTCATGGATGGATGAGACCAAAATAGAACTTTTTGGTTTAAAAGAAAAGCGTTATTATTATGGTTCGGGCTTCCGAAGCCGGAGGGCGGTGCCGGCCTAGTCGACGTGGCTGCCGAGCGACTATCGGCTCATATATGCGACTTCTCTCGCTTGATTTTCGAAGAGCTTTCAGTAGCAAATTTGTGGTAGGGCTTAAAGGTACGACTGGTCCTGAAAGAGGATCAGCCGAGTAGAGTCTGGAGGCTTGAGGTGAATTTGTCAGGGAAATAGATAGGAAGGGAAAGCTAACCGCTACTGACCTCTCTTCCTCCATTTTCGCTGCGTTCCTCCGCCGCCGATCGACAACGGTTATTTTTCCCCTCGGCATTTCCCGGCCTGTCCGTGCCACTGTATTCCCCCTCCCGATTGGGAAGCCCGTTATTCCCGCTATTTGTCCGGGTTCCCTACGCGTGCGCTTATTGCAGCGCGTGGAAGCCGCCTCGGAGTCCCGCTCTGTCTGCCGAAGTCCGGCGTGTGCACATGCGCTTTCCGTCGGGCGCTTCGGCTTCTCTCAGGTCTCTCCGGAGACCTCCATGCTGCGCCTGCGCAGTCCCCCTCAACTCTCGCTGAGTAGCGATCTCTTTTTGTTCTTTTTCTCGTTATTTATCATATCTAACCACTCGCGCCTCGGGCGTTTGTTTAATTATATCTACTACATTTGGAATCTATCCTTGTTAGCCGATTTCGGCGTTCATTATTTTATTTTGAGCCCGTTCGGAACAGCCCTTCTGTCTGCCCTTACACGTATAATACGTTTCTCCCCTCGTTCCTCTCGTGGCCAAATGGTGTAGTGGTAACTCACTCGCCATCCATACCCGTTACTCTCAGTTCGAATTCCGGCCACGGTCATCCCCACAAGTGTGTGTTTCACTCGCTGGCTTTGCCGCTATTCTCGCAACTATATACCTTAGTATATATATTTATTGGCTTGATATATTATTTGCATATATATATCCTCCTGCACTTGGGTCCTCCTCCTCCCACAGTTTTCCCTCGATCAGTATCCCGCTAGCTGGTCAAACCATAATAGTTAGGAGAAAGGAAAACAGTGCATTCCAGCATAAGAACCTTATCCCATCTGTGAAACATGGTGGTGGCAGTATCATGGTTTGGGCCTGTTTTGCTGCATCTGGGCCAGGACGGCTTGCCATCATTGATGGAACAATGAATTCTGAATGATATCAGAGAATTCTAAAGGAAAAATGTCAGGGACATCCTGTCCATGAACTGAATCTCAAGAGAAGGTGGGTCACGCAGCAAGACAACGCCCCTAAGCACACATGCTGTTCTACCAAAGAATGGTTACAGAAGAATAAAGTTCATGTTTTGGAATGGCCAAGTCAAAGTCCTGACCTTAATGCAATCAAAATGTTGTGGAAGGACCTGAAGTGAGCAGCTAATGTGAGGAAACCCACCAACATCCCAGAGCTGAAGCTGTTCTGTACGGAGGAATGGGCTAAAATTCCTCCAAGCCGGTGTGCAGGACTGATCAACAGTTACAGGAAACGTTTAGCTGCAGTTATTGCTGCACAGGGGGGTCACACCAGGTACTGAAAGCAAAAGGTCACATACTTTTGCCACTCACAAATATGTAATCTTGGATCATTTTCCTCAATAAATAAATGACCAAGTATAATCTTTTTGTCTCATTTGTTTAACTGGGGTTTCTTTATCTACTTTTAGGACTTGTGTGAAAATCTGATGATGTTTTAGGTCTTATTTATGCAGAAATATAGAACATTCTAAAGGGTTCACAAACTTTCAAGCACCACAGTACAATTAAAGAGTTTTCCAGATACACACTCTCACTTAGAAGTTCTGGATACATGAAGTACCACTGCCTCCAGAAAAATGAAATGTTGTGCCACTGGATCATTTCCTGGTTTTTGTTGAACATTAAAAGTATCACATTGTGTTTCTGGCAGAGGATGTGACTCTGGATCCTGATACAGCTCATCATTATTTCATCCTGTCTAAAGATGGAAAACAAGTGAGATGTGGAAACAGACGACAGAATCTCCCTTATACAGAAAAAAGGTTTACTTATGTTATTGTTCTGGGTAAGCAGGGTTTCTCCAGAGGGAGATTTTACTATGAGGTTCAGGTCAGGGGGAAAACTATGTGGATATTAGGTGTGGTCAGAGAGTCCATTAGGAGGAAGGGTTACATTAGAGAATGTCCTGAGAATGGATTCTGGACTGTGGCTCTGAGGAATGGGAATGAGTACAAAGCTCTTACTAAATGCCGAGTTCCTCTCAGTCTGAAACAGAAGGTGGAGAAGGTGGGAGTGTTGGTGGATTATGAGGAGGGTTTGGTCTCTTTTTATGATGTGGAGATCAGATCTCGTATCTACTCTTACACTGGTCAGTCTTTCAAAGAGAAAATCTATCCATACTTCAGTCCATGGTTTAGTGTTGAAGGTAAAAACTCAGAACCACTGATCATCTTACCTGTTAATCCTAATGGATAAATACCTGTTAGGATCTTCATTATCATCATCATCATCATCATCAGCAGCAGCAGCAGCAGCAGCAGCAGCATCATCATCAGACACTAGTTAGTTTTACTGTTAACACATAGCATCTTTCATTCTAGCAAAAGTTATGGAACGAGTTGTGGCCTCTCAGCTTCAGGATTTTCTCAGCAGTAATAACCTTTATGAGCCATTCCAATCTGGTTTCCGCAGCCTGCACAGTCCACCCTGTTAGGGGTCGTTGATGACCTCTTACTGTCCACTGATGCTGGTTTTCTTAAAATCCTTCTTGATCTTACAGCAGCCTTTGACACTGTTAGCCATGACATTCTTATCTCCAGACCTTCATCCATTGGAATCTCAGGCTTAGCACTAACCTGGTTTAGATCCTATCTGACGACCAGGTAACCGTTTGTCTTTTTAGGTTCATAGAAACCATCTGCTGCTCCAGTTACTCAGGGAGTGCCCCAAGGCTCTGTCCTTAGTCCCATCATTTTTATTTTATACATCTCCCCACTTGGTCATATCATTTGTGAGCATGGGCTTCAGTTTCACTGTTATGCTGATGGTATCCAGATCTACATCAGCACTTATCCCTCTGTTTCAGCCCAGACTCTTAGTACTTGCATCTCAGATCTCAAACCCTGGCTGGATGATCATTTCCTGAAACTAAATGCAGACAAAACTGAAGTCTTGTTAGTTGGCCCTAAAACCCTGGTCTCCAACTTCTCCAGTCTTTCTGTGATAGTAGACAGCACTCTTATTAAACCAGCTCAGATCATTAAAAACCTTGGTTTCTGCTACAACTCCTCACTTACTTTTGAGGCCCACATGAAGTCTCTTAGCTAGACTTCTTTCTATCATTTGCACAATATCGAGCGTCTCCGCCCTATGCTTAGTAATGATGATGCCAAAATGCTGGTGCATGCCTTCATTTTCTCCCACATCGATTACTGTAACTCCCTCTATGATGGTCTCTCTATTAAACTGCTCGTGACAGTAGGTTGCTCCCTATTAGGTTTTTGCGTATTGCTAATGTGTCATTTGCTTTCATCAGCTATTAGCAACTTATCCTTATCCTTTAGCTTATAACCCTTAGCCTTTTGTTAGTCCTTACGTCAATGTAGAGCTCAACCTTTTGTTAGCATTTACCTTCTGTAAACCCTTAGTCGACTGATAGCACTTTGCTCTTTATTAGCCTCTTATTAACATCATTAGCTTTCTTCAGCACTTAGCTCCCTGATAGACCTTGATCTCCTTTAGCCTCTTGCTAGCCCTTCTAACGTCTTAGTACTTACATTTTTGTTAGTCTTCTGCTAACATTTACAAATTTTTAGCTCTTAGCCATTAACCCATTGTTTTCGTTTAGGTTCTTGCTAGCACTTAGACTTTTGTTAGCATTTACTCATGTTAGCACTTGGCACATTTCTAGCATAAACTCCACATTAGCTCTTAGCCTCTTGTTAGCACTTAGCCTTTTGTTAGACATTTGTTAGCATTTAGCCTGTATTAATACTTTCATAGCACACATTTCCCTGTTAGCTCTTAGCTTCTGGCTAATGTGTCGCTTCTTTTTGTCAGTCCCTTAGTTACTTGTTAGCACTTTGCTTCCTGTTAGGCTTTCAGTTCTTGTTAGGCTTACCTTCTTAGCACTTAGATTATTGTTAGCCTTTTGGTAGCGCTTAGCTCATTGAAAGCTGTTATGCTGTAATATTCACTTAGCCATTGTTAGCCTTTAGCATGTGTTAGTACTTATCATATTGCTTGCACCTAGCATTTAAACAATTGTTATCCCTTTGCAACTTGTCAGCACTTAGCCTTTTGATAGGTGTAACTCATTTGAGCAGTTGGCACTTCTCTATCTCCCTATTACCTTGGCTTTTCATTAGCTTTTACCATTACTTAGCACTTCACTTAGCTTCTTATTAGCTCTTGGACTTTTGCTAGCAGCGAGCCTTTTGTTAATTGATAAGCTTTTCTCAGCTCTTAAGTCAATGCATAATTAGTATCTTTATTGAGATTTATCAAGTGCTAATGTCCAAATTCTTGGGGCTGATTGTTGCTGAGAGTTTGAGCAGAAAAACCAATCCATCTCTGGGTGTAATGAGGAGGGCTGGTCATGTGATCAGTACTAATGGATCCTTTCCTCTTTATTATGATCTCATTGATCTTTATCTGTCAGATGGGAATAGAGTTTAGCTGAGGACTTTCTCTAAGACTCTCCACTAAATTCTGCTCCTTCAGAAACGTTTGGTTTTGTTAGAATCCCAACCCGCTCAGATTTACACACGGCCTCTGCTCCTTTGTTCAGGAAGCTTCAGATTCTTCCTCTTTATGATGCTCATCTTCCTCTGATGTGGGTTTGTATTTATAAGGTATTATTCAGATGAAGGGAATATTTCAGAGCAGCTCAGGAATTATTTTACAGCTAATCCAGAGGTTCCTTCAAACTCAGCTCATCAGCAGAGGCCCATTTTCAGTCAGATTTAGGGGAATTCAGATATGGAATGGGTTTTCCTGTTTGGTTACAAATGTTCTGCTATAAAACAGTACAAAACATCATTTAACAATCCTATTGTAAGTATTTTTTGCATTGTTGCTTGTGTATCTGTATGATTTGTTACACACACAACACACACGTTTATAAATAAATGTTTTTTTCTGTATGTGTTATGTTGGTATTATTTAGGTGATTTGTTGGTTTGATTTTGTATTTCTATAATATTGGGAAATGTTCTACATATTTAAATGGAGGTTTTATTTAACGCTATTTAGGTTTTTTATCTGTCACTGTAAATTATATATATTTTTTTATTTCTAGTGAGTACTTTAAACTGTGCAAATAAACTAAATTAAAACTAAACTTTATTCAACAATTTAACCACTTGTTAGCCCTTAACACTGTTAGCAGTTAGCCTTGACAGCCTTGAGTCACTTTTAGCACTTTTTCTTTTGTTAGCTTTTAGCTTGTGTTGGCACTTAGCTCTGTGATAGTCATTAGCCATTTATTAACCCATCGTTAGAATCTGTTAGACCTTAACCACATGCTAGCCTTTAGCTTGTGTCTTAGCTTGTTTTATCCATTAGTGCTTTGTTAACACTTAACTCTCTGTTAGCCTTTAGCACTATATTAGCACTTAGCTCCTTGTTATCTTTGAGTTTAATACAGTGTAGACTCATCCTTTATTTTTTACCTTTTAATTCCAAACATGACTTTTATATCACATGTATCAGTGGATTGTTTCCATAAACCAGTGATGTCATCAATGTTCTATGGATTTAAATGCTCTATAGTCCCTTTGGTAAATAGGTCGTTTGTGTTTCCTGACTATAATGATGAGTTAGATTTATACTCCCTTATTATCTCCATCATTAGCAATAGAGCAGGAATTAAACATTGGGATGCTTATTAAAGAGTCTGGATTGGTAGATTTCCTTTGTTTCTATCTTCCTTAGTTTCTGTATTTTGTGAGGAAACTTCCAGCTCCATTTGTTCCCCACCCAGTCCAGACTTCAGAGAACCACACAGATTTGAGCTGCACCCCATACAACATGCTGCTATGCTAACGGATATGAGATTAGCTTTACTCTAACTGATAGGGTGCAAATGTACCATCCTACTTAGTGCAGTAGTGGTGGTGTAAGATGCAGCCACTGCTGTGGTTCTCCAGTCGTGTTACAGTTACACTATGATATGCTACTGATATTAGCAGCTGTCTGTAATATGAACACAATGTTATGTAAGGTTAATAAGTATGTTCTGTATGTTCATAAGATAAAAGTCTAATTAATGGTTAATAAAATAAATAAATATCACAGTAACCATTAAGCTCAGTAACCATTTTCCCCTGGTGAGGATCAGGAGGTGGAATTTATTTAATATGATTATGGAACCACAGTGATCTTTAACCTGCCTACTGGGAAGAGATGAGCAGGTCTAGGGTTCAGACTGGATCCAGAAGTCATGAGCTGCTGCATCAGAGTCTGATCCCTGTAAGAGAGGAATGCAGACAATGTAGATGTGGATCTTCTGAAAGACCTCGAGCATTTCACACCTTACTGACCTGGATGGAGGTGCAGTGGGATGCAGAGGCGGGGCTAAGGGCTTGTCTTCAGATATGGGCGGGGCTACCTTATGATAATTCATGTGTGGAAAGAAAATAGCAGGGCGGTAACCTGACACCTAGAGAGGAATAATATCACTCTAATAGAGAAGGAAAAGAGCATCAGAACCAGAAGGACAGAAAGCAGGAGGAATGTAAACAGAGATATAAATCCTTACCAGGGAGTGAAGCCTTACCACATTAACTAGAGGCTCATAAATGTAACCTCCCTATAGATACTGATCGCTCTGGCACACCCCCTTGTGGAGAGGAAGGTAATAGCAACCTTGTTTTCCTGATTTCTTTGTTCCGGTGGTTGCGTGGTTGTCTGGTGTAGCTGGTCTGGTGACCCCAAATCTTTAACTGTGA
Source organism: Ancistrus triradiatus (assembly GCA_025084515.1). Classification (NCBI taxonomy): domain Eukaryota; kingdom Metazoa; phylum Chordata; class Actinopteri; order Siluriformes; family Loricariidae; genus Ancistrus; species Ancistrus triradiatus. The sequence continues at coordinate 262,889 of JAJAGP010000367.1, read as the reverse complement.
TATTTGGGAATATTTGGTGCTTCTATAACCTTTTTTCATCTCTGTCTGTGGGGCAAAATACATGTGGTTGTTTTAAGCTTTGATTATTGTCCTAACTGTGGAAGTGAGTAGGATATTGTGCACTGTAAAATAAAAAATAAATAAAAAATAATAATCGTGAAAAACCGGTAAAAAGACTGGCAGCAAAGTTGGCAGTAGAAAGCTATAAATTTAATGCAACTTACTGTTATGTAATTTTACTTAGGAAAAACTGTGAAAAGATTATGGTAAAAAACTGTAACAAAAATAATATTTTTATTTTTATACTAGTTCTTATCTGCCACTTCTTATCTGCCACTTCGCAATTAAACTTTAATAAATTTGTCATTTTACAATAAATTTTCTTTTTTATGATGGTTTTTAATGTCATTTTAGACTTTTTCACAATAATAAAACTGCAATAATATTTTAAAAATACAATAAATACATTTAATTTTACAGTTAATTTTATTTTTATTTTTAATGTAATTTTAGACATTTTCACATTTATAAAATTAAAATAAAATGTAAAATATAACAAACATTTGTAATTTTACCATTCGTTTCCTTTTTGTAATAGTTTTTAATTTCTTTTTATACATTTTCACTCTCAGGGCAGCTGCAGATCCGCAGCCGCTCCAGCAGAGGTCTCAGTTGCCTGAGCCATGTTTAGCGATAAATAGCGCAGTGTTGAGCTAGTCTTTGCGAGGTCTTGCCTCTGTTTACGGTTCGTTTCTGAGCGTTTCTGTATTATACGATAGTTTTCTTGGCATCCGATCTTTGGCAAAGCTTCACGCTTTACTGGCTTTTGGATATCCCTCGGCTTCGGTGTATGGTTTTTTTGTGGATTACCTGGTTTTGATCTTTTACTGTTTTTTGATTTCATTGCTTAAGCCTGAATAAACCTGCATCTGATTCCACCACCTGTGGTCAGGGGTGGGTGACAGGTATCATATGGAGCCACTCGAGCTGGAACCTGAACCCATGGAACTGGGCAGGGCCCAACTGCCCGAGCAGGAATAGTCGTCGAAGGTCAGAGGGCAAACTTTGCTTCTACTGCGGTGAGGCGGGACATCGGTATGCCGCCTGTCCTGAGAGACCCGACTCTCCCGTGTCACTGGAGGTGAGTGCCATGATATCACCTGACATTAATGTTAAGTGTATGAAAGTAAGAGTACAGGTTGGAGTACAGGTTCTGCGTACCTTACAGTGCTTGTCAACTCAGGAGCGACGGGGATCTTCATCGACCAGAAAGTTGCAGAGAGACAGCAAATCCCCCTAACCGGCCTCACCACGGACCTGGTACTCAAGGTGGTGGACGGGAGAACCCTGGGGAGCAGCTCAGTAGTGGAGCAGACCTCCGAACTCACCATGCGCACGGGGCTATTACATGAGGAGAGCATCGCCCTGCTGGTCATCTCAGTCCCACCATACGACATCATCCTGAGGTACCCATGGTTAGTCAGACACGCACCTACTATTTCCTGGGGTGAGAATGAGATCACCCAATGGGGTAACCAATGTTTTCAAAACTGTCTAACCTTACCCCTTTGAGCTCCTCAGCTGGAGAGTCCTGATCCAGAGAGGGGCAACAGGGTGCCGGAGTGTTATGCTGACCTCAAGGAGGTGTTTGCAACAGACTCCGCACGTGAGCTGCCTCCCCATAGGCCCAGCGACTGTGCTATTGAGCTCCTTCATGGACTTACTCCTCCATGCAGTAGTATATAGAAGCTGCTTCTTCGTTAAGAAGAAGGACGGGGCGCTAAGGCCCTGCATTGACTACCGAGGACAGTGTCAGTAAAATAGAAGTACCAGCTGCCCTGGAACAGCTCAGAGGGGCAACCGTGTTTACTAAGCTGGATTTACGCAGTGCCTATAATCTACTCAGAATTAGAATTTAGGGAAACGAGGGGATATCCCTTAGACTGTTTTTTGACTACAACATTGCTTAAGCCTGAATAAGCCTGCACTTGATTCCACCACCTGCGTTGGGAGTTTGTTACATTCACAATTATAAAATTAAAAGAATATTTAAAGATAATAAATATTTGTAATTTTACTGTTCATTTCCTTTTTGTAATGGTTTTTAATGTCCTTTTAAACATTTTCACAATTATAAACAATGAAAAATAAATCTTTATATTTTAATAAATGCATGCAATTTCAAATAAATTTTTACATTTAAGCCTTTTTAACAGTTATAAATTTCAAAGTATGTCATTTCACAGGAAATGCTAGATAACATTAATTCTTACAGTTTTAGAGTCATGTTCTGAAAAATGGTTTTGAAAATAAATAAAAACAAATTCTATCTCTTAATTTATCCAAACACCATGTTTAAAAGTGGGTCTTTTTATGTTTTGTAGTTTGTTGTTGCTACGGTAACAAAATGGCTAGAAAATGATATTTCCAACAGAAGGATTATTACCGCACTGCAGTGCAAACATAAACACTTTATACATGTACAGCTTTATAACCCTCCTTTCTTATCTAACTGTATTTTACTAAATAATCCCTTTATACAGCCAGCATTATAATTCTACAAAGCTAAACAACAAACCATCTTTAAAACTAGATCTGCATTTCCTGAAAGAATTTCAGCGGTGCTTGAAACCTGGTAATCAGAGAGAATGTGGGTTTCTACTTGGTGTCTTTATACTTTTGGCCTTGTGGGATTGTGTGTTTATGTGTATGTATTGTTAAATGAACAAGAACAATTCACATTAGAAAGAAGTCAGAATCACTTTAGGAACCAGCAGACTTATTTGTGTGCTCATTATGTGCAGACAAACAACACATTCAGTCTTTAACGTATAATGTATTAATTAATTACTAAATGTAATAGATTATTAAAATCTCTTCAAATCTCTAAAATCTTTAAAATGGCCTTGTATTTTCCAGTTTGGTTTCATGAGTCCCTAGAACTGTCTCCCAAAACTCTGTAGCCTTATCCAAATCCCTCCTGGCATATTCTAGTCGACTTTTGATGTTCCTTGTGGTTAAAAGTGAGTGCGTCTTGGAGTCCGGCCATGAAGTCCTCTTTTATTCAGTGCACGCCTTATAGTTGATACTGAAGCACTGGGTCCAGCCTTCATCAGGCCATTCTGTAGGTGTCTTGCACTCACACAGGGCCCTGGATGAAATTTTTGGCCTTCTTCCACAGCCAGGCAGGTTTGCAGCTGTTCGATAAGTTTTAAACTTCTTTATAATGCTCCCAATGATGTCTCTTGGGATGTTATATTTTTTGGAAATCTTATTATACCCAAGGCTCTTTTCGATGAGACGAGTCAGCACCTCAAATATGTCTGTGGCCACTGAGGACCATGGAAGGTCTGGAACTGAGTGAAGCTGAAGTTCTTTTTGCTGATGAGGCTTAGTGCTGTTACACACTGCATATGAGAGTAATTCCTCAGTGATGTTCTTTGACATTGTGAGCCAAAAGATGATGCCTCTAGCTCTGCGCTTCGTCGCTTAAACACCTGGGTGGCCTTTGTGCACAATGTTGATATGTTCTTTGTGCAGGGATTGGGGAATGATGGCCTTGTGACCTTTCAAAACAATTCTATCCTCTACTGTGAGTCATGTATCTGCCAGATACATGTATTTGCCCTTTTTGTGCACCAAGCTGATATCATAGTTCTGTAATCAAAGCAACATTCTCTGGAGACGGGCAGGGGCTGCATGAATGGGCTTCTTTAAGATAGTCACCAGAGGCTGGTGGTCGGTTTCCACGATTGTGGGTTTTCCGTATACATAGTCTCTGAATTTTGTGCAGGCAAACACAACTGCTCCTTTTCTATTTTAGCATATCTTGTCTCCATGTCTGTGAGGACACGTGATGCAAATGCTACTGGTTTGCCATTCTGCATGCATACAGCTCCTAGTCCATAACATGATGCATCACAGGTAAGCATGACTGGCTTCCTGACATCATAGTATGCCAATACTGGTGGGCTGGACAGGCACGTCTTTAGGCGGTCGAATGCCTCCTGATGCTGCCGGAACCAGCACCATGCAGTCTCTTTGTGGGTCAATTTTCTCAGAGGCGTAGCAATGTCACTGAGGTTTGGGATATACCTGCCAAGGTAGTTAACCATGCCAAGAAAACGCTGCAGTGAAGTGACATCTGTGGGAACTGGCATATCAGTAATTGCCGCAGTTTAATTCAAATAATAAGGAGTTAGGCATGCAAGTCACTTTTATATTAAGGTCTATACATTTGTCATATATTGTAGCTTCACCTCCTCCACGACCATTAGTGCGCAGTTTATTTATATAACTATATCCAGGAGTAAGTGCTTCATTTAAACCTACAAACTCATTAGGTCTCACCCAGGAAGACAAAGTACACTAAGACCATTATCTGTGATCATTTCATTCACGATTAAGGCTTTACACGCGAGTGATCTAATGTTTAGTAGTTCTAACTTTACTCTAATTTTATTATTGCTTTTATCAGGATCATTTGTTATGGGGAATGAGATTTCCCCAGGCAAAAAAATGGCAGAACCCAAGATGCAGAGAAGTAGACAACTGACCGAGCGAAGGAATAAGGCTTATTAACACCAGAGCAAAAATAAGGTGATATGAAAAACGAGAGTCCAGGAAGCTGGCACTGTGACCGGGAGAACACAGGGGAAGGTGCGGAGGCTGTGTGAGACTGGCCCCCTCTGCGGGTGGAATCCAGGAGAGCAGGCACTGGTGTGAGATGCAGGTTTGTGGAGAAGGCTGAGGGAGGAAGGAAACAAAAGATAAATGGCGAACAAAAACTTGGTACGTGGACCGAAAAAAATGCAGAGAGGGGAGAAAAATAAACAGTAACTAAATACTGTTAGTACTGGAAGCACAAGGCTTGGCTTGGCTTGGCTTAAAGAAGCTGTAGGTAAGGTAGCAGAGCTAGGCTAACGTCTCTAGGCTAACAAGGATAAACCAGACTTGACAAGAGCGTAACAGGAACTTGGCTTGAACCAGAATTCTAGACTTGGAACATGAAAAATAACGAGGTTACCAGGCTTCGTCAATGGACGACCTGGCGATCCTTGGCTGCTTGGCGTGGCGTTAAATAGGAACGTGGATGCGGATCAGGTGTGCGAGGATGGGCGGAGACAGGGAGTGGCAGCAGCAGGAAATGGATCTGCGAGGGAAGCACAGCATAACACGAGCACCCGCACAAGGTGAAAATAAAAACAAAGTGCACGTGGAACAAGGACGAAGCGAGGAATCGGTGTGATAGAGCGGTGGTGAAAGAAACAAAACTAAACGAAGCCAAAATGAGACGGAAGCGGGGCGTGGCTGGGCGGATCCTGACATCATTTGAACTAATGATAATGAGGTTGTTTAAACAAACTTCATGAGAGCGTTTGGTTTTATAAACGACACGAGGAACAGACTCCTACTAAACATTAGATCACACGTACACACTGGTACCTCAGTGCGGTAACGTAGAAACTGTAGGAAAAGAGGAGACAAACACAAAAAAGAAATGTCTGTATTTTTATTTAAAATTTTTTTGCTGTTCTATTTAATCGATTGGTCAAATGATGTTTCCATTGCAGTTTTATGAATTTAATAATTTGTGTAATAATTTGTGGTAAAGTTTTATTAATGCTTATAGTGCCACACACACACACACACAGTTTTTTAGGACATTCAATTACGAGTCTATCAGTCTAACTGATAGACTCATTTGCCTCAAGTATAGACTCCATGTTTGGAAGTGTTTCTTTAAATAGAATTCAGTGCCCCAGGGACAAAAAAAATAATAATTGCTGCCATTGACTGCACAAAAATAAAAAATGACTATTCGATTCAACTTTATTGTCATTATACTAATACAAGGTTGTACAGTACAATGAAACCCTGTTAGGCTAAATCTCCAGATGCAGTAATAGGTAAAACCATGGAACGGTAGTGCAGGACAACATAGAAAACAAGAGCCAGAATACAAAGACAATAAGTACAGAAAATAAATGCAATACATGCAAAATATACAAATATGTACATGTGCAATGTGCATGAAGGCTGGGTTACCATGGTGTAAACTAAGTTACTATTGTTGTAGATTTCTCTAAATTGTTGTAGATTTTAACCTTTAGTTACCTTTTTATAATGTGTGTGTGTGGCTGTATTTTAAATATTATTATATTATAAATATATTATATACCATATTATAAATAATATAGTATTTTGTCTGTGAAAAAATAGAAAATTAATGTAATGTCATTAACATAAAACTTAAAATAACATTTGGGTGATGAGGGTTTATTTACAGTGAACATGGTGAAAAACATACACAGAACAAGCAAGTCTAAATTAAGAAGACAAACGGAAACAGCTAACAAAAAATAACGCAAGACAACACACAAAGCTAAGGCTAACAAACAAAGGGCTACTGCTAAGGCTATGCTAACAAACATAGACCAACAGAAAGGCTAACAATAAAAGCTTAGACATGAGATAAGAGACCAAAGAATACATGAGACTACACTAGGAACAGAGACAAACCAGGAATGGAGACAGGAGCCAAGGCAAACCACATTGTGATGCAGCCAGACAAAGGAAGTGCACAGGAAGGGGTATATATAGGAAAGACCAGCAGGCGGCTACAGCCCCACTTGCTGGGTAGGAAGAAGAAGGCAGGGGGAGCTAAATAAGATGGATACAGGCTGGAGGGCCTATATAATTGTTACAAAAGATCAATCAAACAACTGAAGATTAGCGTATTTCAACTAATGTTGCTTGCCCTCGTAGTTGTTGATGTAGCTGGAAATGTACATTTTAAATCCTTTCTCCCACTTTGCTAGAAGGTGTAGTACATGACAGTTTCATAAGTCGGTCTACATTGTTTACTGTCAAACGAGGTCAGTCTTGAAGACAGTGAGTGTAACACAGAGCCATAGCTGACGATACGTGTTCAGCGACCAGCATCTAAAACCAGAAGGTATACGACATCCCTGAAGACAAGTGTGGATAGAGGCAATGGGTTGATGGATAGAACTTGATAACTCGCCACTTGAGCAATCAGAATTCGAAAATCATTATTTCTTTTTTTCTTCTTTTATTTTTCACCTGCACTTCACTTTCATAAGGATAAGCAGTAAGAGGCAGTGTGTGGTAAGTGGGTGCCCCTCCAGTCCAGCTTGCTGTGTTATTTGGGACTGTGGCAGCCTAGCGGGTAAGGTACTGGACTATGGACCAGAAGGTCCAGGGTTCAAATCCCACCTCTGCCAAGCTGCCACTGTTGGGTCCTTGAGCAAGGCCCTTAACCCCACAAATTGCGTGTAAAACTGTACCAATTGTAAGTCGCCCTGGATAAGGGCGTCTGCTAAATGCTGTAAATGTAAATGTAAATGTATTTGTCGGTACCTGGTCACACAGGTGTGTATTTTACAGGAATACACCTACAACCATGACCATGGGTCCAAACAAAGCAGCTTTGAAGTTGTGTAGCTCCCTGAGGTAAGGTATGGTAAAAAGGTTGGAGGCTAATTGAGCTCGTTAAAAATGTTTATTAATAAAGAATCTATTGAATAATGAATTGGAGTGTTTGTGTCTTCTGCATTTTTAAAGGTGAATGTCCACCACAGAAACTTCACTTTCAGGAACTCAAATGCTCTTACAGAGGCGCCCCATAATAGTCGCTAACATGGACACGGTTTGAACCTTTGGGATGGCTGTGGCACTGCATCAGGTACGAGTGACTCATAATCTCTGACTGTGACCTAAAATGTGTGACCTCAAACACACTGCTCATCACAGCTGATGTAATGTGTGTGTACGCGTCTGTGAGTGTGTGTGGGCATGTGCGTGTGAGTGTGCGTGTGTGTGAGTGTGCGTATGCGTGTGAGTGTCCTCTCAAAGTGCAAATATGTCCTTAAGTTGTTTACAATATGAAGGTCCATTTTATAGCATTCCAAACAAATCCAGAAACACTCACTCCCTCGGTCCTCCACACACCGAAAGTCATACCAGACCTGGTCTCTTCTCTGTGCCATCGGACGCTTGGGCCCTGTTGGGTGTCTCGACCTCTATTTTTGCACTGCACCAATCTCTTGGACCCTGAGGACAACTCTCACCTCACCAGAGGACATATACAATCCCGGGGAAGCTCAGAATCATGAACCTACTAACTGGGATAACCCGGTTCATATAAGACCACAGGCGAGGGGAGGTCTGCTTGTTACGGTCTTCTGTTGTGTATAGTTGGGGAGCATTTGGCCCCAGTGCAGTTTGCTTATAGAACTGGTCAAGGCTATGGATTTTTCAATGTACAGACCACAGCAAGTTAAAGTCAATGGCTTTTTAAGTCAGACCACTGGCTCATCGCAGGGCTGTGTTCTGTCTCCTTTCTTGTATGTTCTTTCCATAAATGACTTTCTATAAATGACTTTCCATAAATGACGTGAAGGTGCCACCTATGTGTTCGCATGATATTTTGCTTGTTTTGGACTTTCTCCCTTGTTTACTTCAGGACAATGCTCCATATTGCTGATCTGTACCTGTAGATATCTGTCACTCCTTGTTCTGTTTTCAGGCTTGTGATGGGTCAGGTGTAGGAGATTACCAACTAATGACTAATCTTTTAAGAAAGAAAACAAGACAGGAATATGCTTTGAAAGATGTTGAACGCCCAGTCATGTCAAATATTTAAATCTTCTCATAATTTTGCGTTCTAACCTGTTTCCAGCTTCCCCCCGACAGTTCATGCCAAATGACAACAATTGAAATGGTGGCACTGGTCCCAACAGGGCATCTTTTTTACTTCTGTTCTTAGTTTCACCCAGGACCATGCTTGTTATTAATTGTAATTACCGGACCTGTTGTTTATCTGTGCCTTCTTAGTCTGTTTTAACCCTGTTAGACCCACAAATACAGATTAGTCCATTAGTTGGTCAGGAGTCTCTTTTAATTCAGTTGTGCATGAAGGTAAAATGTAAGCTTACAACTGAAAGCAGTAGGTGGCGCCAAACTCCAACAGCACTGTCCTGCCCGTGTAACATTCATTCATTCATTCACTTTCTTATCTGCTTAATCCTGGACAGGGTCGCTGAAGAGCCGGTGCCTATCCAGCAGCATAGGGCTCAAGACAGGAGCAACCCTAGACAGGGCAACAATCTATCGTAGCCGTACAACATCCACAGACTTATATACTGTTATAAGAGAAAGGAAGGCTCACAATTAAAGCAGTTTATGATTTTATTTAATCAGTCAACACATCAGTTCAATAAAGTAGAAAAATAGCACCATGTATTTCTGAATATTTACAAAGCTTTGTAAAAAGAACATGTTAAACTGGTTAAAAATCACCCCAAAGGAGGTTCTAAATTAATTATTGTACTGGGGGCACACAGAATTTACAGGAGCACAGCTGTACCCCTCTGTAACGCTAGGGGCGATGAACGGAAGGGCGAGTCGCACACAGGTTGATAAAGAATGATTTATTAAACGAAAGAAGACACAGCTAACAGAAAACAGGCAGAGCCGAAATACGGGTGCGGAAAGGAAAACACGGATGAGGCAGAAAACGGGTATGAACATATACTAAGCCGAAGCCAGAAAACAGGCATGAAACGAAAACGGAAATGGGTGTGAACAAAAACTAAGCCAAAGCCGGAAAACGGGTAGGAACATAAATAAACACGAAAGTAACTAGAAAAGCAATACCTGGAGACATAAGAGGCGCAATGGGAACGGACGGACACGGTGGAGGTCGGAGGAGAGAGATTGGAGGAGAATAAGGACTAGGCGAGCAAAGGAGATGCGTAGGGACGCGACAGGTAGGGCGGCGCGTAAGGACGCGACCGGCATCGAAAATAATCCGCGACTAGAGTCTCTCACGGACGCGCCTTTATTGGAAGCCCCACAGCACGGTGGGGCTTCCTGATTGGTCCGTGTGGCAGTGCGCGCTGCCGTGTGACAGAGCCCCCCCCCCCCCCCAAGGAGTCAGAGACGGAGCTAGGACTCCCAAAAGAGACCCCCGGGCGCAGTTCTGTCTCAGGAGGTCTCCTCATCGGGCGGACCCCAGGAGGGGACTGCCAGCAGTCGGGCGGCTGGCGCGCAGAGGCGCCGACGGGAGGCTGGCGAGCGGAGTCGACGGCGGGAGGCTGGCGAGCGGAGTCGACGGCGGGAGGCTGGCGAGCGGAGTCGACGACTGGATGGGTCTCTCTGAAGGAGACAGTCTCTGCAAGGGCTTCTCTGAAGGAGACAGTCTCTGGAAGGGCTTCTCTGAAGGAGACAGTCTCTGGAAGGGCTTCTCTGAAGGAGACAGTCTCTGGAAGGGCTTCTCTGAAGGAGACGGTCTCTGAAAGGGCTTCTCTGAAGGAGACGGTCTCTGAAAAGGTCTCTCTGGAAGAGACGATCTCTGAAAGGGTCTCTCTGGAGGAGACGGTCTCTGAAAGGGTCTCTCTGGAGGAGACGGTCTCTGAAAGGGTCTCTCTGGAGGAGACGGTCTCTGAAAGGGTCTCTCTGGAGGAGACGGTCCCTGAAAGGGTCTCTCTGGAGGAGACGGTCTCTCTGAAAGGGTCTCTCTGAGGAGACGGTCTCTGAAAGGGTCTCTCTGGAGGAGACGGTCCCTGAAAGGGTCTCTCTGGAGGAGAACGGTCCCTGAAAGGGTCTCTCTGGAGGAGACGGTCCCTGAAAGGGTCTCTCTGGAGGAGACGGTCCCTGAAAGGGTCTCTCTGGAGGAGACGGTCCCTGAAAGGGTCTCTCTGGAGGAGACGGTCTCTTGAAAGGGTCTCTCTGGAGGAGACGGTCTCTGAAAGGGTCTCTCTGGAGGAGACGGTCCCTGAAAGGGTCTCTCTCTGGAGGAGACGGTCCTGAAAGGGTCTCTCTGGAGGAGACGGTCTCTGAAAGGGTCTCTCTGGAGGAGACGGTCTCTGAAAGGGTCTCTCTGGAGGAGACGGTCTCTGAAAGGGTCTCTCTGGAGGAGACGGTCTCTGAAAGGGTCTCTCTCTCTGGAGGAGACGGTCTCTGGAAGGGTCTCTCTGGAGGAGACGGTCTCTGGAAGGGTCTCTCTGGAGGAGACGGCCTCTGGAAGGGCCTCTCTGGAGCTGACGGCCTCTGGAAGGGCCTCTCTGGAGGAGAACGGTCTCTGGAAGGGCCTCTCTGGAGCTGATGGCCTCTGGAAGGGCCTCTCTGGAGCTGACGGCCTCTGGAAGGGTCTCTCTCGAGGAGACGGCCTCTGGAAGGGCCCTCTGACGGACGGACGGCCTTTAGAAAGGCCTCTGAAGGTCGGGCGGCCTCTGGCAAGGGCCTCTGAAGGTCGGGCGGCCCTCTGGCAAGGCTTCTGAAGGTCGGGGCGGCCTCTGGCAAAGCCTCTGAAGGACGGGCGGCCTCTGGCAAAGCCTCTGAAGGACGGGCGCGGCCTCTGGCAAGGCCTCTGAAGGTCGGGCGGCCTCTGGCAAGGCCTCTGACGGGAGGGCGGCCTCTGGCAAAGGCCTCTGAAGGTCGGGCGGCCTCTGGCAAGGCTTCTGAAGGACGGGCGGCCTCTGGCAAAGCCTCTGAAGGGACGGGCGGCCTCTGGCAAAGCCTCTCTGAAGGACGGGCGGCCTCTGGCAAAGCCTCTGAAGGACGGGCGGCCTCTGGCAATGCCTCTGGAACTGCTGACGCCCTCGGTGCAGCCGCTGGAACTGCTGACGCCCTCGGTGCAGCCGCTGGAACTGCTGACGCCCTCGGTGCAGCCGCTGGAACTGCTGACGCCCTCGGTGCAGCCGCTGGAACTGTGACGCCCTCGGTGCAGCCGCTGGAACTGCTGACGCCCTCGGTGCAGCCGCTGGAACTGCTGACGCCCTCGGTGCAGCCGCTGGAACTGCTGACGCTCTCGGTTGCAGCCGCTGGAACTGCTGACGCCCTCGGTGCAGCCGCTGGAACTGCTGACGCCCTCGGTGCAGCCGCTGGAACTGCTGACGCCCTCGGTGCAGCCGCTGGAACTGCTGACGCCCTCGGTGCAGCCGCTGGAACTGCTGACGCCCTCGGTGCAGCCGCTGGAACTGCTGACGCCTTCGGTGCAGCCGCTGGATCTGTTGCTCTTGGGGCTGACACAGTTCCTGGAACAGATAGCCTCAGAGCAAGTACTGACACGGATGTTCGTGGTGCAGGAGTAGGCACGAATGGGAGTGACGTGACTGTCCATTTTGCAAAAGTCCGTGGTGCAGGAATAGGCACATCGTAACGAGATGCTAGAGGCTCAACTAAAGACCTAGCGTGGTCAGCCTTACAAACATCCACAACTAGAGGTTCGGAGACGGAACAAGAGCGGTTGGAAACGCGACTATCAACGACGGGAGGTTCGGATACGGAACTAGAGAGGTCAGAAACACGACTATCGACGACTACAGGTTCAGACACGAAACTAGAGTGGTTAGACACACGATTATTGGACGTTAAATGCGCTTGCCGACGCTTGACCAAAGCGGACCGGCTGGTGACAAGCTGGGGATCCAGCACGTGAGCAGACGGCGAGTGATAAACCCCGGTTTGTCCCTGTTAGAGGGAACTATATCCCATGCTGAGCCATCGTATGAGGTCATACCGTAAAGGACTTCTGGTTCCTTTATGGGGCGAATGTGTTCAGTGAACTTAGAACCTGTGACGTTACTGTCCGTGAAACCCCTTGAGTAACCAAAAGAACACTCCAGCAACTCAAAAAACTGCCCCATGGTTACAGCCTTGAGGACTGGCCATAGATGGGTGGCCCAAATTAGGGCTTCACCGGTTAAGTGCAGAACTACAAAAGAAATCTTGGCATATTCAGAATTGAAAGGGAATAAATCAAAATACTGCAAACAGTGGTTGATGAAAGGCCGGCAACAGGCTGGATCACCGTTGAAGCGGCTGAGGAAGGATGCGGTGTCTGGAGAACCTGCCGTCTCCATATAGCGGATTATTCTGTAACACTAGGGGCGATGAACGGAAGGGCGAGACACACGCAGGTTGATAAAGAATGATTTATTAAACGAAAGAAGACACAGCTAACAGAAAACAGGAAGAGCCGAAATACGGGTGCGAACAGGAAAACACGGATGAGGCAGAAACGGGTATGAACATATACTAAGCCGAAGCCGGAAAACGGGTAGGAACATAAATAAACACGGAAGTACCTAGAAAAGCGATACCTGGAGATATAAGAGGTGCAACGGGAACGGACGGACGTGGTGGAGGTCGGAGGAGAGAGATCGGAGGAGAATAAGGACTAGGCGAGCGAAGGAGATGCGTAGGGACGCGACAGGTAGGGCGGCGCGTAGGGACATGACCGGCATCGAAAATAATCCGCGACTAGAGTCTCTCACGGACGCGCCTTTATTGGAAGCCCCACAGCTGAACGCGATCACTCTGGTGGGGCTTCCTGATTGGTCTGTGTGGCGGTGCGCGCTGCCGTGGTGCGTGACACCCTCTGCTTGCCATTTAGTCATAGGGACAGAACTGTGCCTTAAAAAAGCCTCTAAAGTATTAATAAGATTAAGTTATTTAACAATAAAGTGGGTGTTACCATGAATGAGAAATGAAGAACAAATTGACACTAATGAGTTTTTTTTATTAATTGCATTAATTTGTTTATGCTAATGTAACTGATGCGTTTGCTTTAGTGGTCCAATATGTACTTTTGGTAGGTTATATGGTCATAGCTGTATTAGCTGTGAGCTATTAGCTGTATTAATCACTGAAATGTGTGGAAGAATAAGACCCACAAATAATAATAATAATAACAATAATTAGAAGAAGTATGAGGGAAAACAATATACAGTGCTTTTTACGCACTGTATCAAAAGACTATGTGACTATGGTAATGTCTGGTCAACGTCCATTTCAGTCAGTGAATTGTTTCACAGAATGCATTGCAGTCCTTAAACGGTTCTTACTTGTAGTTTATGAAGCGTTTGGAACCGAGCAGTGTCCATCAGTAATCACTTCAGAGTCTGAATCATTATGAAGCACTGGCCTTCCCTAGCTAGACGTTGAAGGTGACCATGTGGAAGCTGTTCTCTGCCTGGCTGTGCTGTAGTCGATCATGTTGCTGTGGAAGGGCACCTCCACGATTTTGCTCTACCCGCTGTCCGTGTGGAAGGAGAAGCTGATGGTGGTGGTGTTATAGCTGTAGCTGTTGCCACCTTCTTCTTCTGGATGTTGGTCTCCCAGCTCCTGATCACCTTCAGGCTTTCAAGAACCAGCAGTCTTTTCTCATCTGCAGCCAGGTCGATGTCAGTGTAGCAGTCCTAGGAATATGGGTACTGGCTCTGAAAGTCGATGTGTGGGAGCTGCCTTCAGGTGGTGATCATCTCTGCAGTGAAGTCATAATGCAGCAGCACAGGGCTGCTCTGGCCCTGATAGTACAGTGAGCCCCGGTACACGGTGACCCCGGTGCTCTCCATCGACTCCGGAAGAAACAAAACTTTCATGGGGTAGTCCGACCGAGCTCTTCCAGGTTTTCGTGGTGGTAGTTCTGTCGTACATCTTCACCCACGGCATCTATACGCCACATTGTTTCTCGGCTATATGGGGAGCCTGGCGACTCAGGGTCCTGGACCAGATGTCATATTTCCTTGTGATGCTGGGAAATGTTTCGCTTTTTTCTGTTTTATTAATATTAATTTGCGTGTATTGCGGTATTAGAGTATCATTTTGTGGTGGAGTGCTGTGAAGTGTGCTTTAATTGTGATTTTATTATGGGTCGCCATATTGGCTTTACCGATGAACCGTAGAAAATTTTTTTATATATTTAGTATTATATTTTATTTAGGTAGGACCCAAGATGCAGTTAGCTCCAGATGGAATAAATGAACCAAAATATAATTAGAACTAAAGAGGGCGGGTCCGCAGTTCAGGACCGAGCTCTGTTCGCTAGAAGAATGCAGAGGTATGCTGGAGGTGCACGTGCGCAGTGCGACAGCAGCACAGGCAGCGTCGCACCAGGGAGATTGCTCATGCCGAGCGACCGGAAACCTTAACCTTGCGACTAAGCCCTGAACACCTTACCTCGAGCCTTGCAGCTCTACTCGGCCCACCTTCTGTGCAAGATGAGCCATACCTTTATCCCTAACGGAAGGATCGCGAGCGAAAAGTGAGACAGGTGAAGTCTCGTGCACTAAGCCTGCCACAAGTGAGGATGCGGCGCCTGTCAGTGGCAAAGCGTACTCTTAAATAGCAGCACTGACAGGTGAAGCCACTAATGGCACAATCACGCAGCAATCAAACCGTGCATACGTGATTGCGCTGGTATGTGGGGATCCCATGCAATAACTAAGCTGACACTGGCCTCTAGTGTCAACTTAGCAAAATCCCTACCATGCTGGGGGAGTTCATGCTGCCATAAAAGGTCAACACTGGCCTCTAGTGGCCCAAGCGTGACCTCTAACATATTTCGTCATTATTTGGGGTTACTTTCTGTTTACTATGTTTTAGCAGCATGCATAGATATACATATTTTTAACTATGGCACCGTGGTGTGCAGCATGGAGCAGGAAGCGCTAGCTGTGAGGATTGAAGGTGTGCAGCGCACACGAGTGAAGTGGAGAACTGCTACATGCAACAAAAAGTCTTTTATAGGAACAGTTGTGACAGTTCCAATAGAAGCACGATTGTATGGTGATGACAGTACCGGGCCGCACAATATCAGCGCGTTTGTACATCACACTATTGTTGGTGTTTCCATCTAATAGTATGTTGAACAAAATCCATTCCATGTTAAAGGGAGTACAGTGACTGATTTGTAAGGAAGGAGATCAAAAACTTATGTGTTGATTGAAAGTTGTTGTTATATCTCTCTAAGCCTGAACTGGTCAGTGCATGAACATACAAGTTTTGTGTGAGTAGTTGGACTGGTTTTCTGCTTCTGGAGAACTTGAAAGGAATGAAGACGTATTAAAGATTAGAGTGACGAGTGAGTATTTTCATTTTAGTTCTACACATCCAGCGTTGTTATAAGCTCACAACGTGCATTCAGTTCTAATCAGAGCTTTAAAACAGAACAAGTAGCTGTGGAACATTCTGCTGTAGAAATGATAAAGTGTCTTTCAGGGATGAAGTTTCTCCGTGTGACTCTGCTGATTCTCTTCAGCTCTATGGAATCCAAATCAGGTAATAATCTCCATGATGTGTCTGTCTGTGCTGTCTGGCTGTACTTTGTACATACGTATGTTTAGTAAGATTCACATTTACAGAGCATGGCTGGATAACCTGAAGGATTTTTAGGATTTAATTTCTTTAGGTCCTGCATTGCTCTAGTGGACATAGATTTGATTTCAAAGTAGTTAAACTAAAGCATGTGTGATTAAAAACATTAACTTAGTCACATAGTGAATTCTTGAATTGAACTTAATGCAGGATAAGATTTACAAAGTTCTATTAAATGCTATGATCTGTAAGATATTCTGTTATGAAAACTGGAGTATAGAAGCTGTAGGACCAGTCAGAAGGAGGGTGAGGGAAAGCTTACAAGGAAACACGAGCTACAAAATGAGCAGAAATCAAAACCACACCCACCCACTGCCAAGCAAAGGGCATGATCACTGATACTTGGTTATAAAACATAGATTTTATTTATTACTAAAACTATGAAATATCAATTTCATATTACTCATTGTGTCAAAAGGAACAATTGTGGAGGAAAAAGCCTATGTATGAGGTTTCATTAGTGAGAAATATATGTTCTTACTTTGACCTACACTTTGTTGATGTTATAACTGTATTTACATGAACTTTTATGTCTAAAGTCAGAACCTGATGTTCATTTAATAGATGATTGTGGATTCTTTTCCATGTTGTAAATATTTGATATGTTATTATTTCTTCCTGATTAAACAAGCTACATGTGTAATAATTTAATGGTTGTTAATCTGTTTCTTACCCACAATGCAGAGGATTTTATGGTGGCTGGTCCAGATGCTCCTCTTGTTTCTGTAGTCGGTGAAAACTTGGTTCTGCCCTGTTTTATCAAACCCAGCACCAGTGCTGTGGACCTGAAAGTCGAGTGGATCAGAGTAGATTTAGAGGACTCATTAGTTCATCTCTATGAGGATCATAAAGACAGAAATGAAAATCAGAATCAGCTCTACAGAGGAAGAACATCACTGTTTAAAGAGGAGCTACAGAAAGGAAACACTTCCCTCAAACTCTCAGTGCTCCGACGCCATGATGAAGGAGATTACAAGTGTCTGGTTGATGCCGAAACCTGGTTTGATTACATCACTGTTCATGTCACCATTGAAGGTAATCAAAACTCACCAAAATTAATTTCCTTATATTTTCCTACCACAGTGTTCAATGTGTGTTACAGTTACTTAATGATTAATGATCACATTGTTCATTTAAAATGATTTGTAACTTACTATAATTGTACTTGGGTTCATTTCTAGATAAAGTCCTTCATGGTAGGAAGATTGTTCTCAGCATTTCAGCTTTAGCCTTGATCGTTGCTGTTGGACTGATAATAACTGGGTATTTTCATCATAAGAAAGGTAATATTTCAATTACTTTATCTAACAATATATCATGTTTAGATTATACTTATAGTTCTAGTTAAATTCTAGTTAATGCCAGTTAGTGCTAGTTATTCACCTGCACTTAGTAGTTAGTAGTTGGTGTTAGTGTTATGGTTCGCCATATTAAAAAATTAATGACGACCCGTCAAAATAAAATATAAGGGTTTAGGACCCAAATGCAGTTAGCTCCAGGTGGTAGTAGTGAAGTGAAATAAAACTCTAATAATAAATATGACACAAATAAGCAAGTAACGCTACCTCAGTGGCTGGGTGTCAAACCCTGGTCGGCTGTGCCAGAGATCAGCAGTTTAACTGAACGAGCCAGTAGACCACTGGGGCAGAACAGAACAAAAACCAACAAAAGCCGGCTCCTGTATGTGTGAGGGAACGCGCAGGCACATGCACACACAAGAGCTCACGCTGAAGGGAGAGCGAAGGGAGGGGGAACTGACGTCACCCGTCACGGAGGCACGTCTCTCGTCGGAACGTGCAGCCAAGCAGAACGCCAAGCGTCCTGCAATACTGATTGCAGAAGAGCGAAATAAAAATGTAAAAGCTTATCCTACACTAGGACTAAGCCCTGAACAATGATTACCTCAGGCTTCCCAGCCCTACGGGGGCTGAGCTCCTAAACGAGCTAAATACTCAATGAGCAAATGACACTGGTGAGGTCTCAAAACACGCAATAAACCGGCGATTGCTTAGTAACAGCGTAGCGACGATCGCAAGGCACGGGTGGCATATTGATCGCAAATCTGCAACACCTACTATGACCGGCGAAGCTCTTGAATAGCCAGGAGTAGCAGGTGTTTCATATCTGCTGCAATCAGAACGGTTTATTGACAGGCGTCCCGTTTGCAGCGGCTATAAGAGAGCCTACTGAAAAAAAGCAGTCCAATGCTGCCCTCTAGCGTCAAAAAATAGACCCTCTAACAGTTAGTTGTTGTTCTGATTGGTGACTCTGATTCCTTTTGATAAACTAAATCTCTTTCTGTAAAGAGGACATTTTGAATGATGGAATTAATGACGAATGAGAGACGATCTCAGCCCGTCCCTCTGCACGTCTCTCTATCATTATATAAAACAAGAATTCATTTAAGAATTTGTTTAAATTAAGACACTGTTACAGGTGCTTCGAGGCATGAGCAGACGAAAATGCTAATTCCAGTCCAAAGATAAAGGTTTATTATACTAAAACACAACTAAACAAAAATAATAAACAACTAACACTGAGGTACACAGCAACTAAAATAAAACCTGGCTTGGGAGCCGAATAGAACAATGAACACGACTGAACCAAGACATAACACAGCAAAATGAAACCTGGTGTGGTAGCCGAACAGAAAGAAACCGATAGCCAAGGCTAGGCTAACGAAATGGGCCCAAGTCCAAAATAAAAAGGTAAACAACAGACACGGCCGCAAACATCCAGGGGCGAATGGCGTGGCGACAAAAAAACAAGTCCCATTTATCTTGGCATGGCATGGCCTTGCGTGGCTTAACGTAGCATTAGCTTTATCAAGGCATGAAAACAAACCATGTACCCAGAACACCGGCAGAAGTCGGGGTTAAGCTACCGCAACGCAACTGGGAAAACAAGGATTTTATATAACAAAATCCCCGCTGCGTGCAGTTAGCAATTAACAAACAAACAATAAAAGTCCAGAAACCAAAACAACATCCGCAGAAACCAAAACAACATCTGCAGCCATCTTCGTCCCGCAAGGAATTGTGGGTGATGTAGTCCCAAGTCGCCCACAATCGCAAAAATGAACAGAAACCGGGGGCGGGGCATGGATCCTGACAGACACAGACTTAAACTACACATAAGAAACATCATTTTTATAAAATATTGTATGTCTGCAATACAGTTCATGTTTAAAGCTGCTCTGGATTTAGTATGGATCAGAGAATGGCTCACAGGAACAGATTTTTTCAGAGATTAGGGCACCTCTATAATCCACACCTCCAAACTCACCATGTTTTTGAACACCTGACCCTCAGAGAAGTCGTTAGCTCAGTGGTTCTCATACGTCTTTTTTTTCCCATCCTGGACTTTTTAAACTTAAAAATGAATGAATGGAAACTGATCACTGATCTGCTGAGCTGAGATTGTGAAGCATTTCCTGGCATCTAATCAACCAGCTGAGATTCCCAACTCAATTTGATGTTTGACTGCGTTGACCATCATTTGATGCTTTGGCTCTCTGCTAGAAATTCCACACTGACCAGGTGCAGAATTTAGAATAAACTCTTTTCTAATTCTTAATGACCAAGCCTAGCATTTTTTTTTTAAATATCAAACCCTCTAGCAGATGATGAAGTTGTTTATTTTGAGCAGGATCAGTGGCTACAGGCTTCAGCAAATAAACTGATCCCTGGTTCAGCACATTAGCTTCTGGCCTTTCAGGACAGCAAAAAGTGGACCCAGGAAGCCGAGAAAAAAACACCAGACTTTGGTTCCAAAGAGCTCCAGCCCTCACCTCCTCAGTGTGGATGTTTTTTTATAGTTCATTAAATTTACTCTGATCATGAGAATCAGCTCTCATGGACTAAATGGACTGACTTGGAATTCTTGTTCTTACTGATTAAATCAGTCTTTAAGCTCAGCTTCAGCTTATCCTGCACATCTTCCCATGCTTTCATAACCAAGAAAAGAATGGTGTGATAATGTGTGTATGAACACAAACAGGGGCTTTGGCTAAATGTTTGGAGTAATAGTGTACAAGTGACTGAGTTTTTATTTGGGTTTGCTTAATTTCAGTAAATCTCACCTTAGCCTTAATGAGAGCATCTAACATTCAGATTCTCCTAAAGCCTTAAGAAACTCCATCTGGAAACTTCTTGCATAAACTAGACGTCCTTAAATAGATCTTATTTTAGAGCTTTTTGATGTGAATTAAGAATTGTCAAACTTCTTTTGAAATCACTATTAGTCCATAGTTTAAATATTGTATAAATATTAACGTATAATCGTAATTTAATTAAACAAAATTTTGATGAACTGATAAAATATGAATCTTTTTCAGAGTATTTCAACACGAAGAGGAAATATGCAGGTAAGAATTACTTTTTACTGTAGATTTTAAACTTTTTACACAGTGCAGCTTACTCTGTGTGTGTGTTTACACACACTGTCAGTGTCTCGAGAAAAATGAAATGTTGAACCACTGGATCATTTCCTGGTTTTAGCTGAGCATTAAAAGCATCACATTGTGTTTCTGGCAGTGGATGTGACTCTGGATCCTGATACAGCAAATCTTAGACTCATCCTGTCTGAAGATGGAAAACAAGTGAATTGTGGAAACAGACGACAGAATCTCCCTGATACAGAAAAAAAACGGTTTACTTATCCTGCTGTTATGGGTAAGGATAGTTTCTCCTCAGGGAAATATTACTATGAGGTTCTGGTCAGGGGGAGAACTATGTGGATATTAGGTGTGGTCAGTGAGTCCATTAAGAGAAGGGGTTACACTACAGAATGTCCTAAGAAAGGATTCTGGACTGTGGCTCTGAGAAATGGGAATGAGTACAAAGCTCTTACTGATCCCTCCGTTCCTCTCAGTCTGAAACAGAATGTGGAGAAGGTGGGAGTGTTGGTGGATTATGAGAAGGGTTTGGTTTCTTTTTATGATGTGGAGATCAGATCTCAGATCTACTCTTACACTGGTCAGTCTTTAACTGGTCAGAAACTCTATCCGTACTTCAGTCCATGGTTAAATGTTGAAGGTAAAAACTCAGCACCACTGATCATTTTACCTGTTAATCCTAGAAGAGAAATACCTGTTTAGATCTTCATCATCATCATCATCATCATCATCATCATCAGACACTAGTTAGTGTTACTGTAAACACTTAGCATCTTTCATTCTAGCGAAAGTTATGGAAAGAGTTGTGGCCTCTTAGCTTCAGGATTTTCTCAGCAGTAATAACCTTTATTCCAATTTCTTTTCCGCAGCCTGCACAAACCACCTTGTTAGAGGTCGTTAATGACCTCTTACTGTCAACTGGTGCTGGATTTCTTAATATTCTCATCCTTCTTGATCTCACAGCAGCCTTTGACACTGTTAATCATGACATTCTTATATCCAGACCTTCATCCATTGGAATCTCAGGCTTAGCACTAACCTGGTTTAGATCCTCTCTCACGACGAGGCAACAGTTCGTCTTTTTAGGTTCACAGAAGTCATCTACTGCTCCAGTTACTCAGGGAGTGCCCCAAGGCTCTGTCCTTGGTCCCATCCTTTTAATTTTATACATCTCCCCACTTGGTCATATCATTCGTGAGCATGGGCTTCAGTTTCACTGTTATGCTGATGGTATCCAGATCTACATCAGCACTTCTTCTCCCTCTGTTTCAGCCCAGACTCTTAGTACTTGCATCTCAGATGTGGCTTGATGATCATTTCCTGAAACTAAATGCAGACAAAACTGAAGTCTTGTTAGTTGGCCCTAAAACCCTGGTCTCCAACCTCTCCAGTCTTTCTGTGATAGTAGACAGCACTCTCATTAAACCAGCTCAGATCATTAAAAACCTTGGTTTCTGCTACAATTCCTCACTTACTTTTGAGCCCCACATGAAGTCTCTTAGCAAGACTGCTTTCTATCATTTGCATAATATCGAGCGTCTCCGCCCTATGCTTAGTAATGATGATGCCAAAATGCTGGTGCATGCCTTCATTTTCTCCCAAATCGATTACTGTAACTCCCTCTATAGTGTTCTCCCTACTAAACTACTTGTGACAGTAGGTGGCAGGTCGTTCAGTGCCTCTGCTCCTATGCTCTTCCACAATCACTGTGGGACTGCTCCACCCTTTCTTCATTAAAATTTACCTTAAAACCTTCCTCTTTTAAATCCTATTACTCTTCTCCTGTTTAACTCCTGTTTTTTTCTTCTCTCTGTTAAGTGTCTTTGGGTTTGTGAAAGGCACTTTAAAAATTGAATGTTTTATTATTATTATTATTATTATTATTATTATTATTATTATTGTTATTATTATCTTGTTAGCTCCTTCTTCACACTTATTCTTTTGTTAGCCTTTAGCCTCATCGTAGCACTTAGCTTTTAGCTTGTGTTAATATTAGCCCTGAGCTAGGACTTCGCTCCTTATTAGCTTTTTGCCTATTGCTAATGTGTGATTTGCTGTCATCAGCTATTAGCCACTTGTTATCCCTTAGCTTATAACCCTTAGCCTTTGTTAGGCCTTACGTCAATATAGAGCTCAGCCTTTTGTTAGCATTTACCTTCTGTAAACCCTTAGTCGACTGCTATCACTTTGCTCCTTATTAGCCTCTTATTACCATCATTAGCTTTTTTTTAGCACTTAGCACTTAACTCCTTGATAGACCTTGATCTCTTTTAGCCTCTTGCTAGCACTTCTAACATCTTAGTACTTACATTTTTGTTAGTCTTTTGCTAACATTTGCTAATTTTAGCTCTTAGCCATTAACCCATTGTTTTCCCTTAGGCTCTTGCTAGCACTTAGACTTTTGTTAGCACTTAGCATTTTTCTAGCTTTAACTCCACATTAGCTCTTAGCCCCATGGTAGAACTTAGCCTTCTGTTAGACATCTGTTAGCATTTAATACTTTAATATAGCATTTAGCATTTAATAACTTTACTAACATCTGTTAGCCTGTTTTAATACTTTAATAGCACAACTAGCTCCCTGTTAGCTCTTAGCTCCTCGTTAATGTGTTATTTATTTTTGTCAGTCCTTTAGTTACTTGTTAGCACTTAGCACTTTGTTAGCACTTTGCTTCCTGTTAGGCTTTCAGTTCTTGTTAGCCCTTACCTTCTTAGCACTTAGTTTATTGTTATTTTTTGTTAGCACTTAGCTCATTGAAAGCTGTTAGACTAATATTTACTTAGCCATTGTTAGCCTTTAGTTTGTGTTAGTACTTATCATATTACTAGCACCTAGCATTTAAACAATTGTTATCCCTTTGCAACTTGTCAGTACTTAGCCTTTTGATAGCTGTAACTCATGTTAACACGTCTCTAGCTCCCTATTACCTTAGCCTTTTGTTAGCTTTTATCATTTCTTAGCACTTAGTACTTCACTTAGCTTCTTATTAGCTCTTGGACTCTTGCTAGCAGTGAGCCTTTTGTTAATTGAATAGCTTTCCTCAGCTCTTAGCCTCTTTTTAGCACTAGTCTCTATTTTAGCCACTTGGTAGATTTTAACTTCTTCTTAGCACTTAGAGTTTGGCTAGCCTATTGATAGCCCTTGGTCTCTTTTTAGCAATTAGCCATTGTTACTTAGAACATTGCTAGCACTTAGCTCTTTATTAGTTAATAACCTTTTCTTAGCACTTAGCTTCTAGCTGATTGTTATTGATTAGCTTCATGCTAGCACTTTTGCCTTTCTTATCCTAAACTCCTGTTAAAACTTACCACTTTTGTACTGCTTAGCTACCTATTAGCCGTTAGCTGCTTGTTGGTTTTTAGCCTTTTGCTAATGCATAAATAGCATCTTTATTGAGATTCCCAAGTGCTAATGACCAAATTCTTGGGGCTGATTGTTGCTGAGAGTTTGAGCAGAAAAACCAATCCATCTCTGGGTGTAATGAGGAGGGTTGGTCATGTGATCAGTACTAATGGATTCCTTCCTCTTTATTATGATCTCATGGATCTTTATCTGTCAGATGGGAATAGAGTTTAGCTGAGGACTTTCTCTATGACTCTCCACTAAAATTCTGCTCCTTCAGAAACGTTTGGTTTTGTTAGAATACCAACCCGTTCAGATTTACACACGGCCTCTGCTCCTTTATTCAGGAAGCTTCAGATTCTTACTTTTTATGATGCTCATCTTCCTCTGATGTGGGTTTGTATTTATAAGATATTATTCAAATGAAGGGAATATTCCAGAGCAGCTCAGGAATTATTTTACAGCACATTCAGAGGTTCCTTCAAAATCAGCTCATCAGCAGAGGCCCATTTTCAGTAAGATTTAGGGGAACTCAAATATGGAATGGGTTTTCCTATTTGGTTAACAATGTCCTATAAAACAATACAAAAGACCTTTAAAAGATCATTTAACAACCAGAGTTTAAATATTTCTTGTATTGTTTCTTGTATATCTGTATAATTTGTTACATACACAATACACACATTTATAATTCATATGTTTTGTTTATTTTGTTTATGTATGATTTTGTGTTTCTATAATATTGTGAAATGTTATACTTATTTAGGTGGAGGCTCTATTTAAACCTATTTAGGTTTTTTTGTCTCTCACGGCACTGTAAATTATATATTTTTGTATTTCTAGTCAGTATTTTAAACTGTGCAAATAAACTAAATAAAACTTTATTCAACCATTAGCCACTTGTTAGCCCTTAACACTGTTAGCAGTTAGCCTTGACAGCCTTGAGTCACTGTGTTAGCACTTAGCTCTGTGATAGTCATTAGCCATTTATTAACCCATCATCAGAATCTGTTAGCTGTTAGACTCTTGCTAGCCTTTAACCACTTGTTAGCCTTTAGCTTGTGTTATCCATTAACGCTAGGGTTGCCAACCGTCCCGTATTGTCCGGGACATCACGATTTATGGGCAATTTTGATTTGTCCCTTCAGGGACAGCTCCAGTCCCGTATTCCAATCACAGCCTCATTGGCCAATAACGCGCCAAAACTGATACAAACTCACGGTTGTAGTAGGCTACATTAGTGACAGACCAGTGTGTGTGTTGTGAGTGAAGCCTTATGCTGTCAAAATAAGCAGTGAACCTTAAAGAAAAAAAGACTTTGCAACTATAAAAAAGAGTCGGAAGCCAAAAGGCCATGGCTTAAAGCAGTCTCCGACGACGCAAAGAAAGCGTTTTGTACTGTATGCCGCAGAGAACTGTCCATTAGCCATGGTGACGAGAATGATTTAAGTCGCCATGAAGACACTGACATACACAACAAGGCTGTGCTAGCAAAAGGAGCAAGCAACATCAGCACATTTTTTGCCACATCAACCTCAAAAATCGACAAAATTGCCGCAAGTGAGGTTACTTATGTTTACCATACCATCAACCACGGCCTTAGCTATAACTGCACTGACTGCACTGCAAAGTTAAACGGCACTTTATTTCAAGATTCATGTGTTGCTAAGAAGATGCACTTGAGCAGAACCAAAGCTGAGATGATCATCATGCATGTTTTAGGACCAAGCACAGTGGGGAAAGTTCTGTCTAACCTTTCTCCAGCCGAAGGTGAGCTTGTCTATTTTTCTCTTGCCACCAATGCCTCGAATAAGGGAAATAGAAAAGTGTTTCCAGTATGCGTGAGGCATTTCTCTGTGTCCGATGGCGTACAATCGAAGTTGCTTGACTTTCATGAAGACAGCGATGAAACAGCAAATGGCATACACCAGGCTATATTGATCTGCCTGGAAAAGTATGAGCTGGATGTTAGAAACATCACTTCATATGCAGCCAATAATGCGAACATCAATTATTGAAAACATCGCTCTATTTACAAATTACTCAGCAGCGCAGACGATGGCATTTTAAAAGCTAATTGCCCGGCCCAAATTGCACATAATACATGCAAACATCCCAGCGATCAGCTGTCGGTGGATATTGAGACCCTTGTTGTGAAAATATACAGCCACTTCTCTGTGTCGGCTTCTAGGAGAGAGGAGTTACGTTACTTTTTCGCTTTTGTGGATATAGAGTGGCTTGAGATATTGTGTCATGTGTGCACACGATGGCTCTCCCTTCATCCTGCTGTGACTCATCTCCTAGAAACCTGGCCTGCTCTTAATTCATATTTCAGGTCTTTTGGGGAGAACTGTCCGCTGATGCTGAGGAGAATTTTTGAGGATGAAGCAAAAACGGACACTACTGAAATTTATCTGTGTTTTTTCCACAATGTGGGATGCGTTTTCGATCAACTTGTTAGGAAGTTAACAGATCTCTGCATCACAGATGTTTACGAGGAACTAGGACAGTTCAAAATGAAGATGCTTTAGAGGAAACCAGACCAAGAAGCTGCTGGACAAACAGATGCCAGCGCAGAGGTCCAAGCTACAAGAAGACTTTGTGATGTTTTAGGACTCAGCCATTGCATACATCAGCAAGTGGTTTGACTTCTCATCAGAAAACATAATGGTGCAACTGAAACCAATAGGCCTCTATGATGAGCTCTCCTTTCATGACCTGGAGCAGGTGGTGGCTGCACTAAAACTGACAGACAGAATCGATATGGATCAGCTCTATGAAGAGTTCTGTGCTTGCAGGGAAGAAGTACAGAAAGCTATAAAAAAAGCTATTTTGTATACCACAAAATCCACCAGTGAGAAGTGGGTGGCAATTTTCACAAAGCTAGGGAAAGCCAGTATGATCAATATGTTCAGGATTGTCTCATTTGTCCTCAGTGTGTGTTAGGGTTTTTGGAACTTATAAACGCAAATTCAATACGGGAAGTTTTAACCACGTGGTCCTTTGTTCAAAATGGCGCCTCCCTGGGTCCCTGGCTAGGGAACCTTCAGATTCCTGCCTAAGGGGGGAGGCGGAGCCTGGACTTTCTAGCACATTTCATTGGCTCCACCAGTAGTGAAGGAGGAGCCTAGATGGGAAACAAAAGCATTCGCTCAGAGACGAGTGTCTCTCTTTTCTCTCTCTTTATCTTTTGCTTTCTATTGTCTGATTGCAGGAGAGAGGAAGGCAAACGGCTCGGGGCTTAGCTCTAAGATATATTCACAGACCACATTGTGTTTTAAAAATAAATTGTTTGTATCAAGAGACGCCTAGATTTCCGACTGTTTTCTTTCAGACCTCGCCGAACACAGAAGATTCGTCGTATCAAATGGTTGCAGAGGATGGTTAAAAGGCCTGAATTAACAGCACCTAGATTCAGCTTGGACCTGAACTCTGGAACTCTTTTGTGCTCAGTTTCAAGGCGCGCCTACACAAGGTAAAACAGATGTTCTCGGTATAGGTTAAGTTTGCATTTATTATTTAAGTACGGGGTGTTTAATGAATCTCAGAGTCCGTAAGTGTCCGATTAAATTTACTAAGGTGGTATTATTAGATAGTTTGGAAAACTGTGAATATATGCTAGAGCTAAAATGTATGTTTCCTGATTGCTGAGTTCGCGAACCAGACCGGTCTAAATAAATAAAACTGTACAAAGGAGCCATTGTGTCCAGACACATTGGGCTTGTGTAGAATCTGTCTGTTTGGTAGCGGGCAGATTCTGTACAAAGCGACATTGGGTCCAGGACACAGTTGGGTTTTTTAAGTAGAATCTGTCTGTTTTGGTAGCGGGATTTTAATAATTTGATTGTTTCTAAATTCCCAAATTGTCTGTTTTGTAGCGGGATTGGGTAGAATCGGTCTGTTGTGGTTTAGCGGGATTCTACAAATATTGGGTTGTTTCTAAAATCTGAATCTGTCTGTTTTTTGGTTAGCGGGATTCGGGTGGATAGTCTTGTTTTGGTAGCGGAGATCCTACAAAACTTTGGTTTGTTCTAAAAATCCGAACCTGTCTGTTTTTGGTACGCGGGGGTTCGCTGAATATTAATCTAAATTTCTAATTTGGTTCAAAATGTACGTAAGGAGTTGTTGTTTGCTTACTGTGTCGGCTATTTCCCTTTGTTTGTGTTATTCCCCTGTGTCGGCCCATCTCTGGTTTGTGTGTGATTTGTTGTCTTACTGTGTCGGCCATTTCCCTTGTTGTGTACTTCCGTGCTCGACCATCTTGCACTGGTGTGGTGAGTTGTTGTTCTTACTGGTCGGCCATTTTTCCCTGTGTTTGTTGACTTCCTGTGTCGGCCTCTTCCCCTTTGTGTGTTGCTTTGTTTGTCTGTGGTACTTCCCATGTCGGCCATCTTGTTTGTGTGTGCTTTGTTGTCTGTGGTACTTCCTGTGTCGGCCATCTTGTTTGTGTGTGCTTTGTTGTCTGTGGTACTTCCGGTGTCGGACATATTGTCCTTTGTGTGTGAGCTCTGTAGTTTGTGTTATATTATGTCCGGCGGCCATTATAATTATTCTTCATAGTGAAGGAGTAAAAGAATTCAACTTTTAAATATGAGAGATTAACGGAATGGGTGCATTCCTTAATGGTAAGAGAGTTAAGGAGGATACATTATACATTATTGTAAGTTGCTTGAAGGTTAATGCTTGTAGTAATTAAAGGTTATTATTTGGAACAGTGTGGCTTTAGCAGATGTTAATAGTTGTTAATGCATTACAGTGCATTTAGACTAATATATACCTAGCTGAAGTCATTATAGTTTATATATGTTATGAATTGGGATAGTCCTACTCTAGTCGTGAATTATATTGTTTCTCGGTCCAAGTCATAACTAAACCTTCAACAAAGAAAAAAGATAAATAAATAAATAAATAAATAGAATAAAATTAAATAATAATAAAATTTCATAATGATAATAAAAGAGAATAAAATTAATAAAGGCTCTGATGCCAATTTTAAAAACCAAAATGGGAGATCTAACAGCAGGACAATTGCAGCATGTAGTTATTAATAGGATTAAAGACACCACACCAGTAAAAGGGAGATAGTTCTCACTTTTTTCACATTTCACAAGCCTACTTTCCAACCAGCCACTTCTAAACTCCTTAATTTTAAATCAGAAGCATTTTAAGTGTTTTAACAGGATTTATCCCACAAATTACGGCTGAAGTGAACTCTGCTCGTGAAGGAATGCTGATATTTCTCTGTGTGTCTATAGTCTTTCTGAGGGGTACGTAAAGGTTTAAATCTCCTTTTAGCGATAGGGAAAGAGAGGCGCACCTCTACCCATTTATAAGCAACGCGGTCGGAATACCCAACAGGTTAGCAGACTTCAAACAGTAATGTGAGAGAAGCTCTTACACATACAAGGCCACAGGGAAAGGAATAAGGCGACACAGCGGACTCCATTCGCTGGAAGGGCGAAGTACAGGATACTTTGGTCCAAACTAAATTGCTTGAGGGCGTGAAGCTTAGAGCCAACGTAGAAGAAATTTATCAGTGGTACACATTCAATTGGATTATAGGTTAGCCACAACCAACAAAATTTGCAAACTTCAGTAGGCAAACCTTAAAATGTAAAGCAGCATCAACTCTTGTAGTAGAAATGCATACACATAGAAACCACAAAAACTACACAATCTACATGCTGTGATTTTTGGCTTTAATCACACACATGCGCAAACACACCATACACACACACAAACACACACGCACATTTTTAAATTGCAGGTAGGGACATTATGCACAAGATCTGTTAACCGCTGCCAGACAAGAGATCCCTGATCTCCGTTTTCATAGCCCACCACGGTATGCCTTAACAGATCTTGTTGAATTACTAAATCTAGATAAATGGTTTCAACATTATTTTGAATTATTCTGGATCTCTCTGAAAAAGACTGCATTGTAAATGCTGTTCTTTTTCAGAAAGGGGGGAGGAATGAGGTAAGACAAATTCTCCAATATCATAGCTCAAAATTGGATCCTATAGTACAGGGACAACCACAATATACTAAACATTTGGCAGCATTAGCCACAGCAGTGGACAAAACAGCCCACATTATGTGTCATCCTTTGGCAATCAACACATCGCATGGAGTGGTAACATTCCTGACCTCAGCTGCGTTTACACTATCTAATGCTAGGCGTTTAAAGATTAGTGACACCCTGCTTCAGCTAAACATCACATTTGCTCCTAAAAAACAAAACAAAACAAAACTGTAAGGTTAGCAAGGCTCGATGCATTGGTGCAGGGTTTAAACTATTCTACCATGGTGTGGATACGAAGAGAAATGACATTGGTGTGGTCCTGAAGGAGGACTATGTAAAGAATGTCGTTGAGGTGAAAAGGTGTCAGATAGGATAATATGCCTGAAGCTGGAAATTGAGGGTGTAATGGTGAATGTTGTTAGTGGCTATGCACCACAAGTTGGCTGTGAATTAGAGGAAAAAGAGAGATTCTGGGGGGAGTTAGATGAAGTGGTTGGGAGCATTCCCAGGGAGGAGAGACTGGTGATTGGTGCAGATTTCAATGGTCATGTTGGAGAAGGTAATAAGGAGATGAGGAAGTGATGGGAGGTTGGTGTAAGGATCGGAAACCTAAAGGCCAGATGTTGGTGGATGTTACAAAGAGGATGGAAAGGCTGTGGTTAAACACATATTGCCAAAGAGGGAGGGAGACACATAGGTAGGAATACACCTATGTAGAAAGAGGTTACTTAAAAGAGATGGTGATTGTAAAAGTAGGCCAGGGGAGCGTTTGTAGCTAGGACAGCTCGGATGGTGGATGTGCAGGGATGGCTCTGGTGAAGTGAGATACGGAAGAATGGCGTGAGCGAGAGTTTAGGAGAAGCTGAGAAAGGTTGGGGGGGGGGGGGTGATAAGAAAGAGCTCCCAGATGACTGGGTAGTAGATGTAGAATATGAAAACAAAGAAGGCGGGATGGCGTAGAAATTGTGGACAGGATGTAAGCAAAATTAGAAAAGGAGAAGTAAGTGAGGAAAGCTGTAGAACATGGAAAGGCAAAGAAGGTTGGATGGCCGTAGAAATGTGGAAACAGGATGTAGCCAAGATTAGAAAAGGACGAAGTACGTGAGGGAAAGCTGTAGAACATGAAAGGCAAAGAAGGTGGAGGGTAGGAAAGTGTGGAACAGGAGTAGCAACAGATTAGAAAGGACGAAGTAACGTTGAGGGGAAAGCTGTAAAATTGAAAGGCCAAAGAAGGTTGGATGGCGTAGAAATTGTGGAACAGGATGTAGCAAAGATTAGCAAAGGGACAAAAGTAAGTGAGGAAAACTTTTGAAAGGATGAAGAACAGGGACAAGCAGTGGGACATGATGACCGGTGGAGGTATGGAAAAGTCTAGGAGAGCTGGGAGTGGTGATTTTTGACTTAGATAATTTCAATGGAATTTCTGGTGAACGAGAGTATGCCGGAGAATGGAGGAGAAAGGTGACGTACGATTTTTAAGGCAGAAGGGTGAGGGACATTTTCGGAAGGATGGTTGTAAGGGGAAGCGGGAACGGAGGAGGAGGAAAACCATTATCCTGGGACAGTGATGGGGAATTATAGGATGACCAGCTGATGCCACAAAAATTAGCAGGGCAGATTGAGTATGGTTGTGTGTGATATGAGAATCCGGAGGAGATGTATGGGAATTGGTATGGGGGAGTGTGCGTTGGTTTTTCTGATTATGCCTTTCAGGATTTACAAGCAGCATGCAGCATGGAAGATGCCGCGGATGCCCTGGCCAATCACCACAGCCATCGAAGAGACACCCGAGAGGTCAGACCTGGCGGATCCTTCGACAAAACCGTGTGGATTGATGGTATAGGGGTCCCAAGGGGGGTCCCAGATGAATTTAAGGCTAGGAACCAGATTGCTGCAGGGTTTGCAAGCGCGCTCTTTTGGTGGGTAACTATCAATAAGAATGTAGACTGGATAAACTATATCTATTACAATCGACAAAGCTAGACCAGACTTCACTTATGACCATACAGAATAGGATGGCATTAGACATGTTGTTGGCAGAGAAAGGTGGAGTTTGCCAGATTGTGGGTTCATCGTGTTGCACCTTCGTCCCTAATAATACTGCACCCGATGGTAGCGTGTCACGAGCCTTGGAGGGATTGAGGGCTTTGTCACAAGAATGGAAGGAAAACTCAGGAATAGACAATGAATGGGTAAAGTGGCTAGAACAGATATTTGAACCATGGAAGGGAGTTATTACGAGTTTAGTGATGTCAGTATGTGTGGGATTGGCAATTTTAGTGGTGTGTTGTTGTTGTTGTGTCCCGTGTGTCAGTAGAGGAAGCAGAGGGGGACAAGATCCACCAGTCGTCCAGATGGTGTTGGCAGATTTGTCTAAGTATTATATAGACGACGAGGTGGAGGATACCCTTGAAGGTGGGCCGGAAGACCCACTTCAAGTGACATAAGTGCTACTAACTCTGCTTATTTAAAGGTATAAAACCGACCAGACAAGGCGAGGAGAGACGACCAACGTTGCTGATCATACACCGGTATGAAGGAAAGAGACTGAGAAGAACGGGCAGAGGCAGACTTCGTGGGAACTGGAAGTCCCACTCCAAGGGACAAAAGGGCCACCAACTGGACCTGCCCACACGGAACAAACCACAGCAATAAAGCCGACTATGTGGAAGAGGAGTCCAGTGAAGCCAAAGGAACAGAAAAAGAAGAGGGATTTGGTTAGACTAGGAGGGCAAAACATAAACATATAGGTCGCAGACACATAGATCATCTTTGAAAACACTAGTTAAGTACAACACACATAGTTCAGCTACAAAACTCAAGGGGTTAGTTCAGGATTGTTTATGGTGTATGTATGTTTGATGCGCTGCTATTTTTATGAAGGTTATTTTGTGTTTCTTTGTTGGAATGTTTGTACCGCAGCGGAAACAGGCAAGACCGACGGGGAAGAACCCATGGGCCAGTAAGCTGTGCAGAGAAACAGGAGCTATGGGCCCCTTCTGATTATCTGCAGCTCTGTCCAGTGGAGGATGACCTGAAACGGACTTTCTGTAGAAGATGCGCACCCATTTGTTTTTTTTTTGTATTTTTTGTTTTTGTTTTTTTTTTTGTTCTCGTTTGATGCTAATTTGAAAATTACTCCATTTTTTTGGTCTCCTAACTTTTAGTTTTGATTTATGGATTATTTTGTTGATTTGTTTTGTTAAGGGTTAGGGAGCTGTTGCGAAAGGTAGGTATGGTTCCTTAGTAACTGACTCTTTGATTTTTAGATACCTTTGATTGTACAAATTCAGCCCGGTGGCCATGTAGTCAGAGTAGATTAAATCGGGGGTGCGGAAGGGTTTCCTTTTTTCTGGAACCTAGAAACACTTAACTTAAAGTAAAAGGTAATGTGAAAAGCATTAGATGCTTTCAAGGGGGAGTGTTAGGTTTTCGGAAACTTATAAACGCAAATTCAATACGGGAAGTTTTAACCACGTGGTCCTTTGTTCAAAATGGCGCCTCCCTGGGTCCCTGGCTAGGGAACCTTCAGATTCCTGCCTAAGGGGGGAGGCGGAGCCTGGACTTTCTAGCACATTTCATTGGCTCCACCAGTAGTGAAGGAGGAGCCTAGATGGGAAACAAAAGCATTCGCTCAGAGACGAGCGGTCTCTCTTTTTCTCTCTCTTTCTCTTTCGCTTTCTATTCGTCTGCTTGCAGGAGAGAAGGGCAACCGATCGGCTTAGCTCTAAGATATATTCACAGACCACTTTGTGTTTTAAATAAATTGTTTGCATCAAGAGACGCCTAGATTTCTGACTGTTTCTTCAGGACCTCGTGAACAAAAGATTCGTCGTAACATGTGCCAGGCTCAAATGCCTTTGTAGAGAGAATCTTCTCACTGATGAATCACAAATGGTCAGAGTCAAGAAACCGATGCAGCACAGAGCTGATCGAAAATGAACTTCTAGTCACTGTCAACTGTGACTTGTCATGCTACCTGGCTGTGCAGAAGGACAGAAAAATGCTTGAAACAGTCAGGAGCAGCAAGAAATTTCAATGGAAGAAGTAGCCCAGAGGGTGAGTCTTCTTTTGATTTGTATGTTTTATTGCAATTTTTAATTATACAACCCCACACAGCCTCGGGGCAGTATTTCTCAAACTAATATAATCATTTGTTTCTGTCATTTGTTGCAGAGCAGTAGGAGATCCATGAAACAGTTGACTGGGGCAACAGAGAGACAGAACGGAACGACGCAGACAACTGAGGATAGCAACAGAGTAAGAAACAACAAAAACAGGTCAGGATAGCAACACCAAGAAAATGTATGCATACAAACAAACAGGAGAGACCCTACGCTAAAATCTAAGGCACTAACTTACCAGGCAATCTCCTGATTGCCCCCATCTGGAGGTCTTCGAACCCCCAAACATACCTTTAGCCCTAAACAAAAGCAAAACGCTAAAGCGCGATAAGTGCCGTGTGAAGGCGGTGGCAACGTGTGCTGCTCAAGCAATGGTGCAACGCTGTGTCAGGGTTGAGCGTGCTGCAAACAGGGAGACCCTGGTACGCGAGACCAACTCTAAGGCAAGGGCCAGCAGGGAGGGCGGGACAACACAAACCAAGCACAAGGCTGAGTGCTGACTCATGGATAGCCGTGAGTGGCCTGGGGGGCGGAGCTCGGCACAGGCGGCTCAGAGGCAGAGCTCAGAACAGGCGGCTCATGGATAGAGCTCAGCACAGGCGGCCCAGGGGTGGAGCTCGGCACAACAAGACCCGAGAGAAAGGTCGGCGTGGGTCACCTGACTAGACAGGTGGAAGGAATCGAAAGTGGTGTAAACGGTCGTGGCGCAGGGGTCGGCGGCAGCAACCAGTGTTTGAGAATCGATACTGAGCAAACATGCTCAGGTACGGAGCTAATATGCTCAGGTACACAGCTTGCGGGCGCGGTGTGCACTAATACGGAGCTAGGAGGCATTAAATGCTCAGGTACGGAGCTTACTTGCTTAGGTACGGAACTTATGGGCACAGCGTTTTCAAGTGCAGAGCTTACGGGCGCGGCGTGCTCAGGTACGGAGCTAGACGGCGTGCCGTGCTCTGGTACGGCAAGCAGGGCAGGGCAACCTGCTGCACAAGCAATGGTGCGACGCTGTGTGAGTCCAATGGTGTGTTTATATAGGCTCAACAACAGGTTTCGCCACTTGCATGCTAAATGCCCGGTAAGGGCTGACTCATGCGTGATCCCGCTAGAGGTGCTCACGCCACCATGTCATGCCACCAATACTAGCCACTAGTGGCCAAACTGTGACCCCTAATAGTTATGTAAGGTAAATAAGTGTGTTCTGTAAGTTAATAAGAAAAAATAATCAAATGATTGGTTAATAAAATAAATAAATATCACTGCAAATAGTATCTTCCTGGTTTGATTTAAGCTCAGTAGCCATTTTCGCTGGTGAGGATCAAGAGGTGTAATTTATTTAATATGATTATGGAACCACAGCGATCTCTAACCTGCCTACTGGGAAGAGATGAGCAGCACTAAAGTTCAGACTGGGTCCAGCAGCCATGTTCTGCTGTATCAGAGTCTGATCCCTGTAAGAGAGAAATGAAGACGATATGGATGTGGATCTTCTGAAAGACCTCGAGCATTTCACACCTTACTGACCTGGATGGAGGTGCAGGGGGAAGCAGGGGCATGGCTAAGGGCTGGTGTTCAGATGTGGGCGGGGCTACATCATGATTAATTCACGTCCTGTCTGGGCAGGAAGCAGCAGCTTGGTAACTCGACACCTAGAGAGGAAATGATATCACTCTGATAGAGAAGGAAAAAAGCATCGGAAAAACAGACAGAAAGCATTAGGAATGTAAACAGAGATATAAAGCCTTACCAGTGAGAGAAGCCTTACCACATTAACTAGAGGCTCATAAATGTAACAGCCGTCTGATACTGATCGCTCTGGCACACCCCCTTGTGGAGAGGAAGGCAATGGCAGCCTTGTTTTCCTGATTTCTTTGTTCCGGTGGTTGTGTGGTTGTCTGGTTGTAACTTTGGAGCCCTGGTGACCCCAAATCTTTAACTGTGATATCTGGACATATTTTGGGCCTTTATAACCTTTTTTCATCTCCGTCTGTGGAGTAAAATACATTTGGAAACTCTTGGTTGGATGTGAGTTGGATATTGTAGACTGTAAAAATAAATAAATAAATAAATAAAAAATCCATAAACCGTAAAAAGACTGGCAGAAAAGTTGGCAGTAGAAAGCTGTAAATCTTCTGTAACTTACTGTTATGTAATTTTTTCAAAAAGATACTAAAAAGATTATGGTAAAAAACTGTAGCAAAAATAATATTTTTATTTTTGCACTAGTTTTGAACTGTCACTTTAACAATCATAATTGAACTACAATAAATGTATGTAATTTTACAGTAAATGTTCTTTTTTATGACGGTTTTTAATGTAATTTTACAATTGTAAAATTAAAAGAATATTTAAAAATATAATAAACGTTTGTAATTTTGTCGTTCATTTGTTTTTTGAAATGGTTTTTAATGTCCTTTTAGACATTTTCACAAATTATAAAAAATGAAAAATAAATCTTTATATTTTAATAATTGCATGCAATTTCAAATACATTTTTATAGTGATTTTTAATCTATTTTTTTTAGCTTTTTTAACAGTTATAAATTTCAAAGTATGTGATTTCACAGGAAATGCTTTAGATGGCTTTAATTCTTACAGTTTTAGAGTCATGTTTTGAAAAATGGTTTTGAAAATGAATAAAAATTCTATCTATTACTTTATCCAAAGACCATGTTTAAAAATGGGCCTTTTTATGTTTTCTAGTTTGTTGCTGCTGCTGTTTATGTGTATGTATTCTTAAATGAACAAGAACAATTCGCATTAGAAAGAAGTCTGTCACGGACTACATCAGATCCCCGTTCGTTTCACTCTTCCCCACCACTAGGGGCGATCTGGACTGTACTGCTGGCGCTGCTCCACTGGACTGTAGAGCAGGCGAGGAAGCCGGGGATAATAATAGGCTCTATGCATGCTTGTCTTCCGGGTTCTCGTATACCGGCAGACTAACTTCCGGTTTTAAACGCCGGACACTGAACACGTATCGTTAAAACACGATTATCTTATTATTAATACTATTAATAATCCTAATAATCAAGTCAAGTCAAGTGAACTTTATAATTGCCATTCACAGACTATACAGCAGAAGTGGGAGTGTAAAAATCGAACGAAATATCTTTTCTAAAGTGCTCCGATGTTCGCAGAATTAACAAGGGTACCATATCATATAATATGGAAAGATATATATATAAATAATATATAGTATATATACAAGGAAAAATATCTATATATATAATATATATATCTATAGTATTAGTAAGTGACCATACTTTCATTTCGGAAAACCAGACCAATTGTTAGCCGGGGTGGGGGGGTGGAGTGGCGGAGGGGGGTTATGGTCGTTGTACATGTACCTGTACTGTGGCCTGCAGTCACTTTACCATAAGGCCCACGATCCTACATAACATTATATTACAGTTGTTTAGTTAAAAATGCTTTTCGTAAAAATTCAAACAAAAACTAACTTCAATAACAAATGCTCATTTTATTCAAAATTCTTTATTATAAAAATTTTTTTGTTTAAGTTAACATTTCTGTAATAATGAATTGACAAGAAAGAAATAATGTCTCATCCTTAAAAAACCATCCCTCACTTAATAAACAAAGTTTAAACATGCCTCTCAACTCCAAATTACACATGATACTCAGTTACCCTCAGTAATGAACGAATATTGTCTGTTTTCTGTAAGCTAGTGTAAAAAAAAAAAAAAACACAAATGAAACTAATTAAACATCAGCTATTGAAAAATAATTAACAAATTAGCCAATTAACAAAAGAATCTCTGTGTATAAGCAAAAACACAAAATACCAACAAAAATATCAATAACTCATCGTACTTTCATGCTTAAGCCTCACTTCCGCTTCGTCTGGTTTTTCCTCCGCTTCCTCTGGTTTTTCTTTCCTCGTCCTTCTTTTGCCCATTTTTATTTGCTGTAGAGCTGACTTTCTCAGCATTTCTTGTGGCTCAACACATACTTCGGAAAGTCCTTGAAGACATATTTTTGAAAATTTTATTGTCCAAATAGGATCCCTTGTCAATGATTCACCTGAGAGCTGGTTTCCTCTCCTTTGTCCACTGGCTCTGCATCATGAAAAAATCTCTCTACAGTTGCCATGTGAGGAGGAAGCAAAAACAACTGTGCAATCTCAGCAGTTCTGAGTAGCAATCCATGCCTTTTGGCCTTCTCAAAGTATTTTGGTCCCTTCTGGTGCACCTGCAGGACCATGAATTCGTCATCACCCACTGGCGCTTTCTATGAATTTTCTTGTCAGATTCAGCACTTGAAATCAAAGCATTTAACATCATAAATTGGCACCCTCTTTCTCCAAGGTAACTTTGATGCAAGCCTCCACATCAGTCCACTTTGGTGGCTCACTCCATGTCCATCCACATAATGGTGAGAAACTCTTCCATGGTGTCATCCACTCTCCAAATAACCAAACATGAACTGTACATGCCAAGCACATCAGCCATGAACTTGTTACCTCCCTCTTCAATTCCTTCTCTCTGCGATTTTGGGCCAGCATTCCTCACTTTGAGGGACATGAACTTGTTTGTTCTTCTTTTTTCTTGTTCTTTCCTTTTCAATAAGAACGTTGTGGATGTTTGCTCAGGATTTTCTTAACCTCCATGAGGGAGTTGTTCTCCCTTCCCTTTCTGAATGTGATGGTGGAACGGACATGTGTGAGTGTCATGTGCCACAATTAATATCTCACTAAATGATTTGTGTTTTCAAAAATCCTTGATCATCATGGGTGGCTTTTCCTGAGACGAAAGAATGCTTTTAAAGCAGGGAACATCTGCCCAGCATCCTCTCTATGCCTGGAACAGAGAGAGCCACCTGGTCTGCTGTGTGACAGCAATCCTCCTGTATTCAACATCCCAAAACGCAATACTCTTTTGAGGAGTCTGTGCCGGCACAGTGTAATGTGGAGTACTGGTAGATTTTTTAAAATGATATATTCCTCAAGTCCCACGGCAAGTCCTGTCTGCCCCGTGATGGACACAGTTGTTTAGAATATTGCTGTACACCTACAGCCCAATCAATGTTTTGTTTTGTAGCATTTCTCTTCAAATTTGCAAATCATTATTTCCCCCTTCGTCACGACGGATCCACCAAAATTAGTGTTGCATGGTCCGCCGGTAAATGCGACGCATTTGGAAGCCAAATTTGATTTTTACCAATGTTTCCATTAGGTAATTGGCGATGGTGGTTGCATCTGGTTTGGTGTATCTTGGCACTCGAATTAGTTTACTCTGCACACCACCTCTCCAGTCAAAGTAACCCTAATTATTAATGGGTGAAATTTTCACCGCCCCCAAAAAAAACAACGTGATTACTCCCCTCAGTGCTTACAACACCACAAATGGGGATGTTTTTGAGCGCTTCGTGCCGCCACTTCACAGAATGAGGTGCCAGAACACCGTCACAATAGCCTCGTTCTTAGTTCGGGCACACTAAACTTTTTGGCTGTGTCCTGAATCGGGGGGTCTTTTCAAAACATGAACTGTGCTGTCCATAGATCGGATAACTGTTGGTGATGTTCACGTGTGAAAGGAACGATGCGCCTCCGCTGCATTAACTGCATCTCGTTCCTGGTTTGACAAGACTGTGTGATCGAGCTCGCACTATTCTCGCCTCGGACAGCTGTTTTATGCTTCTCGGTGTCCAGGTGGCTTTTCAGATCCCTTGCACCTCCACTGGACACCGATACATATGTGCCTGCTTTGCACTCTGTGCACAAGGCTTCCCATTTGTCTCGACCCGGTCTGAAAGCGGGGAAACTCTTTTGTAAATCGTCGGTAAACATACACTTGCGCTTCGGCATGTTGCTTGCGTACTGACTGTCTATATTCTGATTAAGAACAGGGCTGCCCTCACTGATGCGGCTCAGGGATTACTACACACGCAGCGCCGTGCGCAGGGCCCTAGTGCCTGTAAATTTAATGGTTCAATGAAGGTCATTTAAAAACCAGGACATTTCCTCACCTTTAAAAAAAAAAAACCCGGGACGCCTGGGACAGGACGTGAAATACGGACATGTCCCGGTAAATACGGACGTTTGGTCACCCCCTCAATAATATATATATATATATATATAATATTAGATATATATATATATATATATATATATATACTTATACTCAATATTTTTATCATGTATAGTGCTTCTGCACGTGTATATATGTCCTACTATATGTGTTTTAAACACACACACACACACACACCACTTATAAGTACACACTTACTGGAAACTGTGAAAATTGTGCAATAGCATTCATTTCTCTTTCAATGTGCATATGTATATATATATATAAATATATAATATATATATATATATTGCAACATTGCATAGAAATGAATGCTATTGCACAATTTTTCACAGAAAATGTATTACTTGTAAGGTATTATAATGTATTCAGAATCAAATCAGAATACTTTATTGATCCCCGAGGGAAATTACAGATGTTACAAGTTGCTAGATTGTAGATATGTATTAAGAATATATTAAAAGTAATTATCTAAAAAGTACGTAAAGTAAAAACGCCTCTTAAAATAAAGTGGCAAACACTCTTAAAATACACTTAACACCCTCTTAGAATAAAGTGGCATATTTGCATTGGTGACCTATTTGCACTATTATGATACACTATCATATTGCACTTATTGTAGGTTCTAGTACTTAGTGAGGAAGTTGTAAGTTTTGATGGCCACAGGTAGGATGACCTCCTGTGGCGCGCCGTGGTGCTTTTTGGGTGTAATGAGTCCTTTGACTGAACTTGTTCTGTGGTCTTCCAGTGTGTTGTAACAGCGGTGAGAGGTATGTCCCATAATTGACTTCACTTTAGACATCATCCTCCTCTCTGACACCTGTCGTCAGCGAGTCCAGCTCCACTTGTACCACAATCACTGGCTTTTACAGATCAGTTTTGTTTAGTCTGTTGGCATCTGCCACCTCAGCCTGCTGCCTCCCCGCATGTAACTGCCCATAATATAAGCACTCGCCACCAAGACTCATAAAAGATCTTTTAGCAAAATAGTCCTGCGATGTTTAAAGACCTTAGCCGTCTCAAAAAGTAGAGACGACTTTGGCCCTTCCTGTAGAGGGTTTCTGTGTTTTTACTCCAGTCCAGTTTATTATCTATGTACACTCCCAGGTATTTGTAGTCCTCAGCAGTGCCTACACTGACCCCGTTGATGGACACAGGGGTCACCAGTGCCTTTTTCCTTCTCATGTCCACAACCAGCTCTTTTGTCTTCGTCACATTAAGCTGTAGATGGTTCAGCTCGCACCATGTGACAAAGTCCTTCACCGTAGCCCTGTACTCGTCCTCATCACCCTTGCTGATACATCCAACTATCGCTGAGTCATCAGAAAATTTCTGAAGGTGGCAGGTCTTAGTCCGATAGCTGAAGTCGGTGGTGTAGAGGGTAAAGAGGAAGGGAGAGAGGACCGTTCCCTGTGGTGCTCCGGTGTTGCTGATCACTCTGTCCGACACACCGTGCTGCAGGCGCACGTACTGAGGTCTGCCGGTCTGGTAGTCTGTAATCCAGGATGCGAGGGGGGTGTCCACCTGCATTGCTGTCAGCTTCTCACCCAGAAGAGCCGGATGAATTGTATTGAATGCACTGGAGAAGTCAAAAAACATGATCCTCACCATACTGGCTGGCCTGTCCAGGTGAGTATAGACTCGGTCAAGCAGGTAGATGATGGCGTCCTCAACTCCCAGACGTGGCAGGTAGGCGAACTGGAGTGGGTCTAGAAGTGGCTGGACTATGGGTCGGAGCTGGTCCAGGACTAGCCTCTCCATGGTCTTCATGATGTGGGACGTCAGTGCTACTAGTCTGTAGTCCTTGACGTCACTAGGGCGTAGCGTCTTCGGAATAGGAACGATGCAGGACGTTTTCCACAACACTGGGACACGCCGGAGACTCAGGCTCATGTTGAAGACATACTGCAGGACTCCACACAGCTGGGTGGCGCAGGCTTTAAGGACCCTGGGGGGGACCCCATCGGGGCCAGCAGCCTTGTTTGTGTGGAGTCTATTCAGCTAGCTCCTCACCTGGTCAGCAGTGATGTACACAGTAGGGGAGATTTGT
The DNA here is from genome assembly GCA_025084515.1 of Ancistrus triradiatus. NCBI lineage: Eukaryota > Metazoa > Chordata > Actinopteri > Siluriformes > Loricariidae > Ancistrus > Ancistrus triradiatus. The sequence goes on along the minus strand of JAJAGP010000367.1, from coordinate 220,720 downwards.
GATGGGGGGTTGTGGGTGTGAGCTGGGCTATCACAGGAGGGGGGCAGACAATCAAGGATTGGAGGGAGGGTGAGTGGGGTGGGCTGCAGGGGACAGATAGCAGTGGGGTCGGGACGGGGGAGGGCAGGGCCTGCAGTGTCAAACCTGTTAAAGAACAGATTAAGTTCGTTGGCCCTGTCTTCACTGCCCTCTACTTCTCTGCTGTCTTGGACCTGAAACCAGTGATGGTCCTCATTCCACTCCAATCCTCTCTCATGTTGTTCTTTCTCTTGTAATTGTCTTTACCCTCTCTGATTGTGGTCTTTAAGTCAAGTCAAGTCAGATTTATTTATATAGCGCTTTTTACAATGGAGCATTGTCTCAAAGCAACTTTACAAGTTTAGATTATCTCCTAATAACTACGTCCAATCCCAAATTGAGCAAGCCTAGGGCGACAGTGGCAAGGAAAAACTCCCTAGTTCTAGGAGAAACCTGGGAGGACCAAGACTCAAAAGTGACCCAACTGTCCTTGGGCGCGTATATGATAAATCAAGAGCGACTCAAGTCATGGAGTCAAAGTTCGAATAGAATTTTGAAGTATGCACATCGCTAAGTGGCCTGGGTAAATGAATGATAAATCTAAGAGCGCAACTACAGTCGATGGAGTCAAAGTTCCGAAAAATGTGAAGTATGCACATCGACATTAAGTGGCCCGGGATTAGTTTCCCCTGGATCGTTCTCACCTCCTCTTTGTCTCCAGTTCTAAATGCCCTCTTCTTGTCGTTAAGGAGGGATTTAATGTCCTTCGTTACCCATGGTTTGTTGTTTGGGTAACACTTTACAGTCCTGGTTGGGACAATGGAGTCCACACAGAAATTTATGTAGTCTGTTATGCACTCATTGAGCCCGTCAATGTCCTCTCCGTGCTGCTCACAGAGTGCCTGCCAGTCTGTGGTTTCAAAACAGTCCTGCAGTACCCCATGAGTCCCCTCTGACCATCTCCTCACTGTCCGTGTGGTCACAGGTCGGCTCTTAACAATGAGCTCATAACAGGGGCTGAGATGTACCAGGTTGTGGTCAGATCTACCCAGAGGGGGGAGGGGGGAGCAGCTGTATGCATCTTTAACATTGCAGTACAGCAGATCCAGTGTTCGCTCCTCTCTGGTGGGACAGTCCACATACTGAGTAAAGTGTGGTAGTGCCTTGGTCATAGTGACGTGGTTAAAGTTACCTGAAATCACTATGAAGGCATTCGGGTGTTGGGTTTGGAGACGAGCTATAGATGAATGTATAGCATCACAGGCTAATGTCGGGTTTGCAGAGGGGGGAATATAAACAGCCACCATTATGACGTGTCTCCGTAAAGCACATTAAACTACATTCCCGGTGCTCCCGTTGACTCCTGGTTAGTGTTGTAAGTTCATCCATTGTATTCACAAGTGATCTCACGTTGCCCATAACAACGGAGGGGACGCGCGGTTTATATGCTTTTTTCTCCATAATTCGCCGTCGTCTCGCTCTCGCTTTAGCTGTGCGTTGGTTCATTCCTCCTCTGCATCCCCTGTGTGTTCGTCTCTGTAATTCTGCCGGGATGTTTGTTGTAATGTCCTCTATGCCGGCCGGCTTCAACGCGATCAGCTGTTCGCGGCTGTATACGAAACGGACATGTTGCTGCGCCGCGGTGAGTGAAAAAAAGTATTTTCACAACGAAAAAATAAGCCAAAACTCTCTCTACTAGCATGATTCGAGAGGGCACAACTTCACAAAGTTACTAACTAAAAGTATAAAAACTTAAACTAAGTATAAATAGAGATAATAAAGTAATAGCGAGTGTAAACAATGAGCAACTGTAACGGGCTGCACGCTGCTCTCGCGCATGACGATATCCCTTGCACATATAGTCATAATACCATTCAGGGTCCCCCATGCCATCAAAAATCATTTTATGCGCTGACTGTAGTAATTTGGATCAAGTACCCTCCCTAGGGTAGTGCGAAATTGGGACTGCCCTCATTCCCATCAGCCAAATTCTCCAGGCCTTGCTGACATAAAAACTCAAATCAACAACGAAACATCCAATCCGAGGGGGTTCCCCGGAGCAGGCTTAGGGTAAGACCACCCAACTTACACCTCAGTAAATATTATACACAATCAAAACAACACAATCAATCAATACGGAAGACGGCCACAGGTATTCGATACGTGTCCCTAGTGTCTAAACTAGCAATGAGTATCAGGTATATAATCCCCGAAGGATCTACAAATCATCGAGTGATACCGCCAGCCAGGTAGTCAAACAAATCATGTCTTACCTGACCAGAAGTATCACGTCGGGGTCACCAAGAAACTGTTAGATAGTTATGCGAGCCTCGTCCTATCTGACCTCCCCTGTGCGGGTCCCGTCCGTGCAGGCCTGGGAGTTCAGTGAAGAAACCAAGCTTTGAGCAGCATAGGGTTTATTCAAAGATCTCTAAATAGATGTGCACATACAGCTGTACTTATACTCTTGCAAGGCGAGCTTGCGTGAGAAGAGAAGGGGAAGTAAGGAGAGTGAGGGTACACATGTTCATGGGAAAAGGAGAAGTTACAAAGTTACAGGTCGGGGTGACACTGGTCACAGAACCAACTATGTCCAAAACAGGAAAGAGTCGCGGAGTAGGTCATGATGCTAAGCCTTGCAGTTTTCAGAGCAGAGCAGGGACAGAACATTCTGTACAAAATAACAGAGCTTGCAACAGAGCTATGTAATTATCGTGAACTGTTAATACTGATTATATCCTTCACGCACCAACTCTTAATGATTTAGAGGGACACAAGTCTCCTTCATGTCCATTGAAATGGACACTACAGACCTTTGTGTGTTTGGTGATTTGAATGTTATCCCTCTTGATGTTGACAAGAAATTTCTTTCTGATCTCCTCGTCCAGCGAAAACGAATGAAAACTCACAAGAGAATTATACCTTGCTGACACCGAACACAACGGGACAAAACAATGTTCTGATGCCCCTCGTTCTTGTTTTTGAAATCGCAAAACGTTATTCCTCGTTATGCGAATGTAAATTTTTGTATTCCCAGCACTTCAGAACTTTCTTTACAGTCGCCTATGCTGACCGGAAGCTGGAATGCCGGTATAAAGACTAACGGAAACGCGTCACAGACTCATCGTGCATAGAGCCTATTACAGATCCAATCTAGTCTCAGGTCTCTGATTATGTGTATTATTTTTAAATTTGCTATATACAGGGAAACAAGACATCATCAACAAAACATTACTCAACAAAATATAAATACAAATGTGCAAAAGAAAAAGCAGCATCCAGGTTTTTTTTTTGGTCATTACACGTGTACAAGTACAACGCAACGAAATGTAGTTTAGCATCTAACCAGAAGTGCAATAAGCAGCAATGTGTCGGAATGTACAACAAATAAAAAAATATATAAATTGGCTCCCAATCAGGAACCGGCTCCCATCATTCATTTCAAAGAGCCGGCTCTTAGAGCCGGATCGGTCGCGACCGACACATCACTAATGCTAATGAGCTACAGCCGGTATGGACTCTATTTAAGCAGAGCTCCAGCCCCGTCATGTGGCGGGTTATTTCCGCTCATGGTCTGTCTGGTGCATCTATACTTCCAGGTTTTGCTGTTTATCTGGATTACTCGTGTTAGCGTCTGTTGTCGCTTCTATGCTCCTGCCGTATACTTTCTTACTTTGGGCTTCTTACGCTCCGGTTCGCTCATGCTCTTCGGGGTTTGCGGTAAGCGCGCAGTGTTTATCGGTCTGTTTGGTTAACACCCGGTTACTTCTGTTTGGTTCTTTGTTGCATTTCTCTTCTCGCCTCGCCGTTCTGCCGCATTCGCCTTTAGTTCCTTACTTTATGTTCTTTATTTAATAAATATCTTTATTTACATTTGGATAACCTGCACATGTCTCCTCGTTAGTCCCAGCAGTGTTACAAAGTCAGAATCACTTTGTAACACTGCATCAGTCAGGAAGCAGCAGACTTGTGTGTGCTCATTATGTGCAGACAAACGAACTAATTACAAACAGTTTAGCCAAAGCCACATTCAGGCTTTAATGTATTAATACATTACTGAATGTAACAGATTATTAAAGCTCTTACCTCTGAATGAACTCCATTGTAGCAGAGAGCTCAGAGGAGAAGCCAATATTCATGCAGCAGAACAATGTGAACATCAGGGTGAAGGCATCAGTGAAACTCTGCCCATCAGAATTAGCAACGGCTCCATCTACTGCTACCATAAAGGAAGCTGCACAAAGGGGATGTTCCTGTGAAAGGATTAATCACTAATCTCTTACTGGGGCTGCTATCCATCCCATTTAAACCATTAAAGCCATTTACAGCTGGGAACTCTTTCATAAGAACAAAAAGCATTTCCTGTTGAAGTGATGCCCCTGGGAATGAGTTGGAATCAAAGCAAAAAGGCTCCAACAAAATGTACGAGTCAGCTGTTATTATTATTATTTTGGCCAGGCATGAGTATTACACTGGATATGTTATTGCACTTATTTTTACATTTTTAAATGTACTCAAGTGATTCAGATTTATTTTACAGATGTTTCATCTTACTCTGCCATGTCCAATTCCCAGCTGTTAGGCATCTTTGCTCACATCTCGTGTCACATGACAGCTGCCAGCCATTGCTGGTTCCTTCAAGGCAAGTGAAGCCAGCTGACCACTTTCGTCCAGTTTCTGTTCCTGAAAGATCTGAACGTGATCTGGGGTATAATGTATTCGGGGGAAAGTTCTCCTTAGATGCTCTCTTTCACTTTCACCTTAAACAGAAAACAAAGAAAAAACCTTAATAAGGCACGACTAAGATTTATTGTGTGTGCATTGTTACTATCCTAAGTGTATAAGGAAGTGGGATTTCTTACATGTCGAAGTATCCAATCAGCTTTCTAGCCTCACTGGGCCTTAGAATGGCCATCAGGTCAGATTCCTGCAGACACTGCAGATCATCCACTGTTCCCACCCCAAGTGACTTCATGGGGCTGTGAGTAACCTTTGTTTGTCTTCATGCAGGTTTGGTAAGACAGAGCTTATCAAAGTTGCAGCTCCACTCCATAACTAGTCAGAACACACTAAAACAATTTAATTAACTTGGTGAATATAAAGTGAATAGTGAATGTAAAGAATAAATATCATCAAATGGATCCTAACCATTCTGACTCCCACAATGTCATTACACACACAAAATTGTAATTGTAATTTAGTCAGCATCAATTTTACTGTTCCACCCATACAATAGGCAGCTAATGGATAGCAGTCCAACAAATGCCTGTACACACTCAATTATGTACACAGTCCTTAAGGACTCGTATCGCTCTGTTCCCCGGGCAGCTTTGGGACATTCTGATCACTGCCTGGTTCATCTTATTCCTACCTACAGGCAGAAACTAAAATCTGTAAAGCCTGTTGTCAAAACTGTAAAGAAATGGACCAGGGAAGTGAAGCAAGATCTGCAAGACTGTTTTGACTGCACTGATTGGAGCATCTTTGAAGCTGCTACTGGAAATCTGGATGAACTGTCTGATACTGTGACATCTTACATCAGCTTTTGTGAACATGTGTGTGTGCCAACCAAAACCTTCCGCACATACAACAACAATAAGCCATGGTTCACTGCCAAGCTAAGACAGCTCTGTCAAGCCAAGGAGGATGCCTACAGAAGTGGTGACAGAGACCTGTACAAACAGGCCAGGAACACACTGACAAAAGAGATCAGACGGGCGAAAAGAAAGTATACTGAGAAACTGGAAAATAGGTTCTCAGCCAACGACCCTAGTCAGTGTGGAAAGGCCTGCAAGACATCACGAACTACAGGAGACCATCACCCTCTACTGAGGCAAACAAAGACCTGGCTGACGAGCTGAATGCATATTACTGCAGGTTTGAGAGAGAGCAATTCATACCTCTCACCCACTTCAGCCCTGCAACAATAGCCCCCATCCCCTACCCCCTCTTCCTGACAGCCACACTACTCTACTGACAATACACGAAGAGGAGGTGAGCCAGCTCTTCAAGGGACAAAACATCAGGAAAGCACCAGGCCCAGACAGTGTCTCCTCCTCCTTCCTTAAAGCCTGTGCTGACCAGTTGACTCCTGTCTTTACACAGATCTTCAACAAATCCCTAGAACGGTGTGAAGTCCCCTCCTGCTTCAAACAATCCACCACCATCCCACTCCCCAAGAAACCCTCCATCACAGGACTAAACGACTACAGACCTCTCGCACTGACATCTGTGGTAATGAAGTCTTTTGAACGATTGGTGTTGGCCCACCTGAAGAATGTCACAGGAAACCTGCTGGACCCCCTGCAGTTTGCCTACCGAGCAAATAGGTCAGTGGATGATGCAGTCAACATGGGACTGCACTACATCCTCCAACACCTTGACTGCCCAGGGACTTATGCTAGAATCCTTTTTGTTGACTTCAGTTCGGCGTTCAACACCATAAAAGCAGACATCCTCACCTCCAAACTCTCCCAGCTCACTGTATCTCCTGCGATCTGTCAGCGGACCACCAGCTTCCTGACAGACAGAACACAGTAGGTGAGAGTGGGGAATATCACTTCAGATGTACAGCCAATCAGCACTGGAGCTCCGCAAGGATGTGTCCTGTCCCCACTGCTCTTCTCCCTCTACACCAATGATTGCACATCGAATGACCAGACTGTTAAACTCCTTAAGTTTGCAGACGACACAACAGTCATCGGACTCATAGAGGATGGTGACAAGTCTGCATATCGGAGGGAGGTTGAACGACTGGTGCTTTGGTGCAAACAGAACAATCTGGAGCTGAACGCGCTCAAGATAGTGGATATGACAGTGGACTTCAGAAGGCATCACTCACCACTGCTACCCCTCACTATAACCGACTGCCCTGTGATGTCTGTGGAGACCTTCAAGTTTCTGGGAACTATCATCTCTCAGGACCTGAAATGGGAGCTCAAAACTAGCTCCATCCTCAAAAAGGCCCAACAGAGAATGTATTTTCTGCGCCAACTGAGGAACTATGGCCTACCACAGGAGCTGATGAAGCAGTTCTACTCTGCGATCATAGAACCTGTCTTGTGCTCATCTATCACTATCTGGTTTGGAGGAGCTACAAAACAAGACAGGAACAGACTGCAGAGAACGATCAGAACTGCTGAAAAAATCATTGGTGCTCCTCTGCCCAACCTTCAGGACTTGTACACTTCAAGAACCAAAAAACGGGTAGAGAAAATCATCACAGACTCCTCACACCCTGGACACAATTTATTTCAGCTTCTTCCCTCTGGCAGGAGATACAGAACACTTTACACAAAAACTACCAGACACTCGAACAGTTTCTTTCCTCATGCTGTTACACTCATTAACAGCTGCTCAATATCACTGAACTAGAATACACACCACCAACTAAATGGTGTCCAACTAAGTGTTGCACATCATTGTTGTTGCACTACAACGCACACTGCACATTGACTACTATTATTAGCATTTTATATATTTCGTATATAAATTTGTATAATAATTTGTATATTTCTTAATTATATGTACCTGTTAATTGTACTAGAGAGACACCATCAACTGGAACCAAATTCCTTGTGTGTGTAAACATACTTGGCGAAATAAAGCTGATTCTGATTCTGATTCTGATAGGCATAACTGACTCCGCTTCCAAAAGCTCATGTAGTCCAAAATCTGCTAAATAGGATGCATCGTACGATATCACAAGAACGTAAACAAGCTTGGCCTCCTTAGCCAACACAAGCTCTATTTGTCCAAATGCTGTAGACTCTCCATGATTAAGACATAAAAACAAACCCTTCTTGTAGATAGTGCCTCTCAAGTTTACTTCTGTAGAAACAACTACGTTTGAGTCAGAAAGCAGGTTTTCTGCAGCTGCACTGAGAAAAGCATCACTGTAGAGATCAGCACAGAAAGGTGAAGAGTCCTTCAGCTGCAAAAGAGGAGAAAAGAAAAGGGTAGAGCTGAGATATGCTTGAAGAAGCTGATTGTTAGGGTTTGCCCTGGGATTGCTCTGCCTTTTCCACCCACTCGTTATTTTCCAACCCTCCCTTACCTCCGTTTGTTTACATCTTCGAGTGCGGCATGTTTATGCTTGTTTTCACAGAGATCGATTGGCTCCTATTCTCCTCGTCTCCTCCCTGCTCACACCGGTTCCACATCTCTCCTCATCAACTGTCCAGATATATACCGCCGATCGATCTCCAAGAACTCGCCAGTATCTCTCCGCTTCTCTTACTCTTGTTAGTGATTAGCTTAGCTTAGCCTAGCCTAGCTTCGCTGCTGCTGCTGCACTAGCTTTTGCGGCCGTTTGCAAGCCAGTATCCTGTTCTGTTCAGCTCTCACGCTGGTTTCATTTGAGTTATTTATTCCTTACTGTTGCGCGCAGCTGCGCTAGTTACCATCTGCCTTCTTACTCCAGTTTAGGGACTGTTTTTGGCTATCGCGCCATTGTTGTTTTATTGACTGCCAGCCCTCTCTTTCCCCAGCCTCCGGTTCCTGTTCCACCCAGTCCTTCCCCTGGTTCCATCACGGTCCTCCCCAGTTGGAAGCAAGCCTCGCACTGCCACTGCACTTTGTTGCACATCCTGTCCCCGTCTATCACGCACTCGACTTTTTCCTCGGTTTCCTCGACTCGGCGCTTTGTCTTCCAGCAACCAGTTCACTCATACATTCGCGCACACACCTGCCAGTTGGCTTGTTAACTAAACGCCTTTTGTATTACGTCGTTGTTCTAGTCTGTCTGTTGGTCCGCATCCTCTGCTAATTTAGTGTGGGATCCTAGATCATGCATCACAATTAGAAAGGGGTAGTGGGTGAGATAATGATGCATGGGTTTCAGTTTGTCCTCAGGAAACACTTCCATTCTTATTCTTTTCTCCAGATATTCCAATATCAACACATTCAGGTATGCAATTTGAGCCAAAGATATTATGGGAGCACAAACTAGCTCCACAAGTTCTTACAACTGAATAGTACGTTGCCAAACCTCCTCCTCTCTATTAGCAACTTGTTCCCCAATTATTATAGGGAGAAGTCTCAATAGAGACCTTTGTGACTAGCAAGTAAGAGTTGTACTGCATCTTTGCCTCTGTGAATCTTTGATAGAATTACAAGTAACCCACAAAGATATTGAAGTTATGGTGAACCTAAAGACCACTACACATGCTTATTTGTGACTGTCTGCATGGTTTCATAACGTTAAACATTTATGATTTGTGTTGTTTTAAAGCGATAATATTCTGTTTTATTACCGTTCAGTCTGTTTGAGCCACTTCGTGTTCGGTGACTCACTGATTCTTTTGATTAGACTCACGTTTAATTGATCTGAATTGGAGATACTTAGATGTTTATCGCACGTCCGTGTTAGGCTGGAGTGAAAAAAATCTTTTCTCTTGGTTTAGAAACGATTATAATACACTGCGTGAGCCGTTTATTGTGAGTCGAATTGTTTGTGAGCTAATTGAAATGAACCGAGTCACCGAAACGACTCACCTGCACTGAGAGGCGCGACGCGCTCACTAAGGTTGTCAATCAAAAACAAATTGAATCCTAACGAACGAAACTGGAGTCCATCGAGCCAAATCAACACGTTCGTCTTTAAAAAAATACATATTTTTATTGTTTTCATTTTGTTTTGCCAGTATTAGTGAATTGTAGCACCATGTCACAAGCAGCATAATTTTACTGTTAATAATCCGTACAATTGAGAGTCATGTCTTCAAACTGAAGTAAACTTTCAAGAAGTTGAATCTGTTCATCTGGACATAGATTTTGTTGGAGAAACGTTTCGTCACTCATCTAAGTGACTTCTTCAGTCTGAAGAAGTCACTTAGATGGAGACTGAAAAAGTCACTTAGATGAGTGACGAAACGTTTCTCCAACAAAATCTACGTCCAGATGAACAGATTCAACTTCTTTTTTTTTTTTTTTGATTTTCTTACCTGGATCATTGAGCATGCATCAAGAAGATGAAGTAAACTTTCAGCTTGAATGGTTTAAAAAAATCACAAGACATACAAATTTCATCATTATGCATTTCATTGTTGATAGTTTCTGGAGAAGCAACATGAAATTAAGAGTAAATCACTGCAAATCATTTTTTATATTTCTATGCAAGTAAATACTTTGGTTAGACTTTGATAAACAGGCAGTGGTATCAGGATGATCGCTGGAAATTTCTGCACTTTAACCCTGAGAGACAAATTACAAGGAGCCGTCATAGAGAAAATCAAAAGACAATTCAATCACCCATGCGAAGAAATTGCTTATGCAAAAGCTTTTTTTTTTTTTTTTTTGCATTATATTATAATTCTTCTTCTTTCGGCTTCTCCCTTTATCGGGTCGCCACAGCGAGTTAACAGTTTCCACCTCACCCTGTCCTCCACGTCCTCTACTCTCACCCCAACTACCTGCATATCTTCATTCACCACACCCATGTAACTCCTCTTTGGTCTTCCTCTCCGTCTCTTGCCTGGCAGCTCCATCGCCAACATCCTCCTACCAATATATCCACTATCATTCCTCTGCACATGTCCAAACCATCTCAGTCTTCCCTCTCGAATTTTGTCTCCCAATTTTCCAACCTGTGCTGTCCCTCTGATGATCTCATTCCTAATCCTGTCCACCCTTTGAAATCCTGGACCTTTGTGACCACTGATCCCTGAAGCCTGACTGTTCCACCTGCCTCCCTGTCATTTACGCACATGTATTCTGTCTTACTACAGTTGACTTTCATTCCTCTCCTTTCCAGATTATACCTCCAGCTCTCCAAGTTCTCTTCTACCTGTTCCCTGTTCTCACTACAGATCACAATGTCGTCTGCAAACATCATAGTCCACGGCGATTCCTGTCTGACCTCATCTGTTAGTCTGTCCATCACCAGAGCAAATAAGAAGGGGACTCAGGCCGATCCTTGATGCAGTCCCACCCCTACTTTGAAGCAATCTGTCACTCCTACAGCACATCTCACCGCTGTGACGCTGTTCTCATACATGTCCTGCACTAATCTAACATACTTTTCAGCCACTCGAGACTTCCTCATACACCACCACAATTCCTCCCTTGGCACCCTGTCATAAGCTTTCTCCAAATCCACAAAGACGCAGTGTAGCCTCTTTCTGACCATCTCTATACTTCTCCATCAGCAGTCTCAAAGCAAAAATCGCATCCATGGTGCTCTTCCCCTTGGCATGAAACATACTGTTGTTCACACGCTGTCACCTCCTTTCTGAGCCTAGCTTTCCACAACTCTCTCCCAATCTTCATTGTGTGGCTCATCAACTTTATGCCCCTGTAAGAGCCACAACTCTGTACATCACCCTTCTGCTTAAAAATCGGTACAAGTAAACCTTTTCCTCCATTCCTCCGGCATACTCTCCATTCACCCAGAATTCCATTGAATATCTAGTCAGAAACACCACTTCCCAGCTCTCCTAGACTTTTCCATACCTCAACCGGTATGTCATCAGGTCCCACTGCCTTTTCCGTTCTTCATCCTTTTCAAAGCTTTCATCACTTCATCCTTGCTAATCTTTGCTACATCCTGTTCCACAATTTCTACAACCATCCCAACCTTCTTTTCCCCTTTCATTTTCTACATTTCATCAACTCCTCAAAATACTCCTTCCATCTTCCCTCACCTTCTCCTCCTCCCTTGACAGTACATTTCCATTTCTATCCTTGATCACCCTGAGCTGCCTGCATATCCTTTCCAGCTCTGTCTCTCTGTCTCGCCAGCAGATACAAACTCCTTCTCTCCTTCCCTACGTGTCTAACCTTTCACATAACTCATCGTAGGCCTTCTGCTTTGGCCTTTGCTACCCCCCTCCCTCTTTGTACCTCCCCTGTGTGCCGCATCTCCTTGTACTTCCTGCCTACTCTCATTAGTCCTGTCCTGTCCCATTTCTTCTTTGCTGTCCTCTTTCTCTGAATAACCTCCTGCAACTTCCTCGTTCCACCACCAGGTTTCCTTTTCCAATCCTTTGCCTATCCAGAAGACACACCCGTACCTTTCTACCTGTCTGTCTAATTACTGTTGCTGCTACTACCCAGTCATCTGGGAGCTCTTTCCTATCACCCAAAGCCTTTCTCAGCTCCTCTCTGAACCTCCTTACAACATTCTTTCCTTTCTCAGGCTTCCACCATCTGGTCCTCCGCTCTGCCTTTGTCCTCTTCCTCTTCCTAACCACCAGAGCCATCCTGCACACCACCATCCGATGCTTCCTAGCTACACTCTCCCCTGCCACTACCTTACAATCACACCAATCTCTTTTAAAGCAACCTCTTTCTACATAGGGATGCTAGTCTACCTGTGTGCTCCTCCCTCCACTCTTATAAGTCACCCTATGCTCCTCCTTCTTTTGGAAATATGTGTTAACCACAGCCATTTCCATCCTCTTTGCAAAATCCACCACCATCTGTCCTTCTAGGTTCCTATCCTTAACACCAAACCTGCCCATCACTTCCTCATCTCCTTTATTACCTTCACCAACATGACCATTGAAATCTGCACCAATCACCAGTCTCTCCTCCCTGGGAATGCTCTCAACCACTTCATCTAACTCCCCCCAGAATCTCTCTTTCTCCTCTAATTCACAGCCAACTTGTGGAGCATAGCCACTAACAACATTCACCATTACACCCTCAATTTCCAGCTTCAGACATATTATCCTATCTGACACCCTTTTCACCTCAACGACATTCTTTACATAGTCCTCCTTCAGGACCACACCAACTCCATTTCTCTTCCTATCCACACCTAATAATGATATAAATTATTTTGTCCACTAGAGGGCGATGACGTATTTAAAATGTCAAACAACTAAAACTGTGAGAAATGTGAAAGTGAAAGCTCCAGTTTCACATCGCCTATGAAGATCAACATTTCCTGACTTATCCATAATACTATGGTTTGTACATCACACTGTTGTTGCTGTTTCCATCTAACAGTATGATGAACCAAATCCATTCCATGTTAAAGGGAGTACAGGGATTAATCTGTAAGGAAGGAGATCTAATCAGACTTTCTATGTGTTCATTGAAAGTTGTTGTTCTATCTCTCTAAGCCTGAACTGGTCGGTGCATGAACATACAGGTTTGTGTGAGTAGTTGGACTGTTTTTCTGTTTTTGGAGAAACTGAAAGGAATGAAGAAGAAAGTGTTAAAGATGTAGAGTGATGAGTGAGTATTTTCATTTTAGCTCTACACATCCAGCGCTGTTATAAGCTCACAAAGTGCATTCAGTTCTAATCAGAGCTTTAAAACAGAACAAGTAGCTGTGGAACATTCTGCTGTAGAAATGATAAAGTGTCTTTCAGGGATGAAGTTTCTCCGTGTGACTCTGCTGATTCTCTTCAGCTCTATGGAATCGAAATCAGGTAATAATCTCCATGATGTGTCTGTCTGTGCTGTCTGGCTGTACTTTGTACATACGTGTGTTTGGTAAGATTCACATTTACAGAGCATGGCTGGATAACCTGAAGGACTTTTAGGATTTAATGTCTGTAGGTCCTGCATTGTTCTAGTGGAGATAGATTTGATTTTTCTCGTTTCTGATGTACCGTATGATAAATGTAACATTTCTGCATCTGTTTAATTTGAAGTGAGTTATTTTTGTGTTTTTCTAAGTAGTTAAACTAAAGCATGTGAGATTAAACACAGTAACTGAGTCACATAGGGAATAATTGAGTGGAATTTCATGCAGGATAAGATTTCCAAAGTTCTATTCCAAAGTTCTATAAGATGCATCTCCATTATACCAGACTTATTTATTACAGCTGTGCTTTCAGAAATTATTTTGGTGTTCAAAAAGGGAGAATAAAAGCTGTAGGACCAGTCAGAAGGAGGGTGAGGGAAAGCTTACAAGGAAACACCAGCTACAAAATGAGCAGAAACCAAACCCACACCCACCCACTGTCAGGCAAAGGGCATGGTCACTGGTACTGGGTTATTGATCATAGATTTTATTTATTATCAATACTAAGAAATATCAATTTCATATTCCTCATTGTGTCAAAAGGAAAATTTGTGGGGGAAAAAGCCCAGGTATGAGGACTCATTAGCGAGTGAAATATGTCCCTACACTTTGCCGATGTTATAACTGTATTTACATGAACTTTTATGTCTAAAGGCAGAACCTGATGTGCATTTAATATCTGATTGTGGATTTTGTTCCCTGTTGTAAATATTTGATGTTATTAGTCCTTCCTGATTAAAGATACATGTGTAATAATTTACTGTTTGTTCATTTGTTTCTTACCCACAATGCAGAGCGTTTTGCAGTGGTTGGTCCAGATGCTCCTCTTGTTTCTGTATTTGGTGAAGACTTGGTTCTGCCCTGTTTTATCGAACCCAACACCAGTGCTGTGGACCTGAGAGTCGAGTGGATCAGAGTAGATTTAGAGGACTCATTAGTTCATCTCTATGAGGATCATAAAGACAGAAATGAAAATCAGAATCAGATCTACAGAGGAAGAACATCACTGTTTAAAGAGGAGCTACAGAAAGGAAACACTTCCCTCAAACTCTCAGTGCTCCGACGCCATGATGAAGGAGATTACAAGTGTCTGGTTGATGATGGACTCTGGGTTGATTACACTACTTTTCATGTTACTGTTGAAGGTAATCAGAACTCACCAAAATTAATTTCCTTACATTTTCCTACCACAGTGATCAGTGTGTGTTACAGTTACTTAATAATTAATGATCACATTGATCATTTAAAATGATCTGTAACTTACTATAATTGTACTTGGGTTCATTTCTAGATAAAGTCCTTCATGGTAGGAAGATTGTTCTCAGCATTTCAGCTTTAGCCTTGATCATTGCTGTTGGACTGATAATAACTGGGGATTCTCATCAAAAGAAAGGTAATAATTCAGTTACTTTATCTAACAATGTGACATTATTATTATATTCTATTTAAATTCTAGTCAGTACCAGAATCCCCTGCAGTCAGTAGTAGTTAGTAGTTGGTGTTCGTTGTTGCTCTGGTTGGTGACTCTGATTCCTTTTGATGAACTAAATCTGTTTCCATAAAGAGGACATTTTGAATGATGGAGGTAATGAAGAATGGGAGATGATCTCAGCCCCTCCCTCTGCACATCTCTCCATCAGTATAGAAAACAGGAATTAATTTAGGAGTTTGTTTAAATTAAGCCACAGAGCTAAACTACAGCTATGAAACATCATTTATAAAAGACTGTATCTGTGTAATACTTACAGCTCATCTTTAAAGCTGCTCTGAGTTTAGTTTGGATCAGAGAATGGCTCACAGGAACAGATTTTATATAGATTAGGGCACCTTTATAACCCACACCTCCAAACTCACCTCATGTTTTTGAACACCTGACCCTGAGAGAAGTCGTTAGCTCAGTGGATCTCATACGTTTATCAGTCCTGGACTTTTAAACTTATAAACGTAATGGCTGAACTGATCACTGATCCGCTGAGCTGAGATGAAGCATTTCCTGGATCTAATCAACCAGCTGAGATTCCAGCTCAAATCCTGCTGTTTGACTTCATTTGATGCTTTGGCTCTCTGCTAGAAATTCACACTGACCAGGTGCAGAATTTAGAATAAACTCTTTCTAATTCTCAAATGACCAAGCCTAGCATTTTAATCAAACCCTCTAGCAGATGATGAAGTGTTATTTTGAGCTGGATCAGTGGCTACAGGCTTCAGCAAATAAACTGATCCTGGTTCAGCACATTAGCTTCTGGCTTTCAGACAGCAAAAGTGACCCAGGAAGCTGAGAAACACCAGATTTGGTCCAAGAGCTCCAGCCTCACCTCCTCAGTGTGGATGTTTTTTATAGATCATTAATTTACTCTGATCAGGAGAATCAGCTCTCATGGACTAAATGGACTGACTTGGAATTCTTGTTCTTACTGATTTATTTTATCTCTTTTGATGGGACTTAAAAATAAAAAATAAAATATCTCATGAAAATCACTATTAGTCCACAGTTTAAATATTATATCAATATGAACTCATTGTTTTTCATTTATACTGAACTTTGATGAAATGATAAAATATGAATCTTTTTCAGAGTATGTCAACACAAAGCAGAGATATGCAGGTAAGGATTACTTTTTAGATTTTAAATTTTCATACAGTGCAGCTTAGTGTGTGTGTGTGTGTGTGTGTGTGTGTGTGTGTGTGAGAGTGTGTGTGTGTGTGAGAGAGTGTGTGAGAGAGAGTGTGTGTGTGTGTGTGAGAGTGTGTGTGTGTGTGTGAGAGTGTGTGTGTGTGTGTGTGTGTGGGGGGGAGAGAGAGTGTGTGTGTGGGTGTGTGGGTGTTGTGAGAGAGA
Organism: Ancistrus triradiatus; assembly: GCA_025084515.1. Taxonomy (NCBI): domain Eukaryota; kingdom Metazoa; phylum Chordata; class Actinopteri; order Siluriformes; family Loricariidae; genus Ancistrus; species Ancistrus triradiatus. Next base: position 204,389 of record JAJAGP010000367.1, on the reverse strand, counting down.
GAGACGAGAGGGGGCGGGTGGGTGTGTGGGTGGGGGGCGAGAGAGTGGTGTGTGTGTGTGTGGAGAGTGTTGTGTGTGTGTGAAGGGTGGGTGGGTGTGAGGAGTGTGTGTGTGTGTGTGAGGAGTGGTGGGTGCTGTGGTGTGAGAGTGTGGGTTGCGTGTGTGTGAGGTGTGTGTTGTGTGTGTGTGTTGAGGAGAGTGGTGTGTGTGTGAGAGAGTGTGTGTGGTGTGTGTGTGGAGGAGGAGGAGAGTGTGTGTGTGTGTGTGTGTTGAGAGAGTGTGTGTGTTGTGAGAGTGTGTGGGTGTGTGTGGGTGAGAGAGTGTGTGTGATGTGAGAGAGTGTGTGAGAGAGGATGGGTGTGTGTTGAGTGTGTGTGTTGAGAGAAAGTGTGTGTGTGTTTTGTGTGTGTGAGGGTGGTGTGAGAAAAAGTGTGTGTGTGTGGAGCTTGAGAGGAGAGAGTTGTTTGTGTGTGAGTGTGTGAGCGTGAGAGAGAGTGTGGTGTGTGTGTGTGTGAGGGAGAGTGTGAGATTGTGTGTGTGTGTGAGGCGTGTGAGCGTGAGAGAGAGAGAGTGTGTGTGTGAGTGTGTGTTGTGAGAGAGAATGTGGGTGATTGTGTGTGTGTGAGTGTGTTAGTGTATGAAGTTTGTGTGTGTGAGACGCGTGTGTGTGTTGTGGTGTCTGTTGTGTGGTGTGATGTGTGTGAGTGTGTGTGTGGAGAGCGTGCGTTTTGGGAGTCAAGTCCAAGTCAAGTCAGATTATTTATATAGCGCTTTTTTACAATGGAGGGCATTGTCTCACAAAGCAACTTTATAAGTTTAGATATCTCCTAATAATACGTCCAATCCAAACTGAGCAAGCCTAGGGCGACCAGTGGCACGGAAAAAGTCCCTAGTTATAGGGAAGGAAAACCCTTGGGAGGACCCAAGAATCAAAAGGGAACCCAAACCTCATGGGCGGCGTAGATGATAAATCTAAGATGCGAATAAGTCATGGGGTCAAAGTTCGAATAGAATGTGAAGGATGCACATCGGCATAAAGTGGCCCGGGTTATGATGAAAAATCTAAGAGCGAAACTACAGTCATGGAGTCATGTCGAATAAAATTGTGAATATGCAAGGGAGGGCTCCATCAGATATGACACTCATGTGTGGGGCCTGGAAAAAATGGCGGAACACAGTCTGGAGAGGAAAACAGAAAAAATGTTAATTAGTTATTGATTAAGAGACAGTTGCTCTATTAACAATCACTGATGCCATGTCAAATACTGATGCCAAGTGTTAGCATGAGACACGGCACGAATTTGGCACAGAATTAGCATTGCAGATAGCTAGAAAGAGGAGAACTGGTAGGAAACACAGCCAAGAGGGATCACATGAGACATTGGCAACCCCACGGGAGGCAGAAGACAGCAACCCAACGTCTCTGATCACCATAAGACTCTTTGACTATGAACCCCCAGCTCTGCCCTTATTCTAAGGCAAGGATGCACAAGTCAAGATCACGAGAACCGAAGCCCAGTTCAGCAAGACCGCCCACTCAGGCCAGACATGACTCCAGACTCCGGCCCCAGTGACCCAATCCTGGTCTAAATCTAGTCAAAAGCCTGTGTAAATAGGTATGTCTTTAGCCTAGACTTAAAACTTTGGATAGTGTCTGAATATCGAACGAAAGTGGGAAGTTTATTCCATAGTTGGGGGGCCATGTATGAGACAGGCCCCCGGCTGTGACTTTTTTAATTCTAGGAACTAAAAGAAGTCCTGCACCTTGCGAACGAAGTAGACGAGTTGGATTGTAAAACTCTAAGAGTTCACTCAGATAATGTGGGGCCAGGCGCTGTAGAGCTTTATAAGTTATAAGAAGTATTTTGTAATAAATGCGGAATTTGACT